>CAXITT010001448.1:66303-83645 GCA_964033795.1 Lymnaea stagnalis
TTGTTTGCTAGGCTAGGGTGCTTTATGACGTAATTAGTGAAATAATTATTTCGTTCAGCTCAACTGCGGCGATTGTAAAAAAAAAAAAAAAAAACCCAAAAAAGCGAACCAAAAAAGCTGAGAAAACTCGTGTTTGTGTCTCTCAACTGTTCCTCGGAGCAACATTAGTTCCCGGCATATTTTAGAGGATCTGAGAGTGTCATGAACGCACAAAACAGTTGTGCGATTTCCAAATCCCCCCCCCCGGTTTGCTTCCAACATTCCTCTTCATTTCACCTAATCGCAGCTTGTAGTAGTTAGCAGACTACAATATGTTAACCTGAAATAGGCTTCAAATAATGGCTATGAAATCTTATTTTAAAAAACACAGCTTATCCTAAAAACTCGTCCAACAATTTCTTGGTAGGTCTTGTCAATAACGCTGTCACTTTTTATAGTTTTAAACTTAATTCTCATTTCCATAATTTTGATTTTATGCTGCACTGATTTGAGTTTGAACCACGTGTAATTTTTACCAGTAAATATATTATTACCTGTGACAGACTGTGATAATGTGATCTGCACGTCCACCAAAATGATAATGATATCTATAGCAGATACACATCTGCTTAACAAAGTGACCGCAAATTGCACTATAAACGTCAGCCATCTACTTTTGGAAGTTAATGGTATCTTTTAAGTTTGTGTGTGTGTGTGTGTGTGACGTTAGCATAACTCTATCCCACTCGACACGTGATGTGAATAGTTTTGTATACATAGTATATGGTGCATCTTTATTTAATACTAAGATACTGCGTGTATGATTTTAGGAGTTCGATGATAACCAGGTCTGGGCTAGCTTTTTATAATATGCTCAACAATGAATGGCTATTTATTGATGGGTAAAACAATGACTTATATTTTGATAGGCTAAACAATGACTAGCTATCAATTGATAGGTAGAACAATGACTAGTTATTAATTGATAGGTTTAAAAATGACTAGTTAATTATAGAAGAGTATCGATGGTTTCATCCAACTACGTCCCACGGAGACCTTTTTGTCTACGGAAAAAATTACGGAAATTTACATGTATCCTGCCAAGATCAGAATTAAAATGGTGGCGCGCAGTAGTGCGTTATGTTTTCTAACCGATCATAACTTGGCAAAACCTTATTCAGTGTTTAGTTTTTCTACTTCCGTTCAGTCAATGAAATGATATAACGCCATCTAGTGGTGGAGCTTTGCCCACCGTGTAGCAGACATGGGTGAAAACATTTTCACTCAAATGAAAAATGAAAGCAAGTTTCGTCAATTTTCAATTGCAATGGATGAATCGCTGGACAGCTGTTGCACCTCTCAACTGCTTGTGTTTATTAGAGATGTGTATGAACATAAGAGACATGAACATAACACAAGAGCTGGCTTCCTTACATAGCATGTACGACACTGTTACCGGAGAGGATATATTCAATGAGTTGAAAAAAAAAATTGTTGATTAAAACTTGGACTGGACTAACCTCAGTTGCCTGACTGTTGATGGAAGAAAGAACATGAGTGGCATAAAGAAAGGCTTGGTTGGACAAGTGAAGCAGATGTGTAATGAGAAAAAATTCTTCAACCAATGTTATTGCACTGTATTATTCAGCAGAAAGCTTTGTGTGAAAAATATGTGGACATTAGTAGCGTACTGAATCCTGTGGTAAAGAGGGTTAATTTAATAAGGTCACATGGGCTCAACCATAGCCTGTTTAGACACATGTCAAAAGATATAGACACAGAATCGCAAGATTTTTTTTCCATATTACACAGCAATAAGAGGGCTAAGTTGTGAGAAAGTTCTGAGCAGAGTATTTAAGGAAATAGGTGACGTCATGGAAAGTAAAAGCAAGCCACTGCCATTACTGCTTGATAAAGAGTGGGTATGGAAATTGGTCTTTGCTGCAGACATAATAAGTCATTTAAATTTTCTGAACTAAAACTACAAGGAGAGGAAAATCTAGTTTCTGATCTTTACACCCACCTTGAGGCATTCAGATCCAAACTCGTCTTGTTTTTTGGAACAAGTACAGGCCAACAACTTGACACACTTCATTAGTGGACGGTCTTCACGGCTGAAGCAAAAGCTGAGTTCCCCACGTCATTTGTATGCGAGATCATCAAAGACCCCCAGATGCAGTGTCAGCAGTGGTTTTCTGACTTCAATTTAAAGGCATAAGAAGTGTGACTTTTTAAAAACTCATTTGAAGCAGATGTGGCCAGTCGCCGAGATGAACTGCACCTGGAGGTCATTGAATTGCAAGCAAATGACCTCCTTAGGGACAAGTTTAAAGAAGGACCGGTGGGTTTGAAACCAGTTTTCGCCCAAGGAAGACTTTCCTAATTTCAAAACATTTGAATCAATGTACCTTTCACACTTTGGAACAACATGCCTGTGTGAACAAACATTTTCCAGAACGAAATAAGTGAAGAACAATTTGAGAACAAATTTGTCCGATGATCATCTCAGTTCACTGTTGATGTTAGGGACATCAAATCTAAATCCAGAAATGTCTGCTAATCACTGCTATTTTGGCATCCAGGAAACAATTTCATAATTTCCACTTATACAGGTGTTCATGTGTCGTGTATTAATGTGTTATTAAATAATAACTGAATGAAATAGTGCATAAATGATTAAAAACAACATCCATGTTTTGATCCTCTTTTTTTTGGACCTCGAGAGTATAGTCGGCCCCCGAACTGCTGTTTGATAGTTAATGCGGCCCTCGGGCTGAAAAGTTTGGAGACCCCTGGATGACACACTACCCCTAGCTCTCATTTGCAGGATACATAGTACTGGTGACCTGTGCCGGTTCATTTTAACATTATTTTTTAATTCTAAAATATAAATGAGCATAAATTAATGTCAAATATAAATGTATATCGTCAAAATTGTAGAAGTTGTTCCAGTTTATTTTCTACTTGAGTTGTAGTTCCTTACTCGATCATCAATAGCTATAAATTAAGGACGTGTTTTGGGATTAATTGGTCTACAGATAGATATCATTTACTTTGTATCAAGTCATCAGTGTATTTGAATACATTTTGGACTTTGAATCTACATGTTGTCAATACGTCTTTGCATCGTGTGATCTAACAAAGTTAGAAATCTTGTAAAGATTTATGTGCCAATGTTCACACATGTATACAGTTTCAGAGATGATCCCATAAAAGAAAGGCATGCTATTATTTAGTCATGCTGTAAAGAGGAAAAGATGCGCCTATGACAAAGCCTGAAAGCCCTCCCCCCCCCATTGAATGTTGATTCGCTCCCTCCCCCACTCCCCCCCCCACACCGTCCTGCATGCCCGTAATATTGAGAGATAGGGAGAGGGGAGGTAATTGTATTTTTTGTAGTGATTGTAGAACCGTTAGCCGTGGTTGGGGTGGTAGCCATGGTAGAAGTGTTGGCACTGATGAGATTTTGGACTAGTATTACTAGTAAGGGTGTGTGAAACGGCAAGGGTGTAGGAACCGGTAAGAGTGGTGGGACCGGTTATGGCATGTGGCCCACCAGCACTTACTTTGCATCCCACGAAGTAACGAAATATTCTTTATTATTTTTATTTCTTTATGCTTTAAATTTTGAGTTGTGCAGGCCTGGGTTATGGTCATGTGACTGGTAGTGTGGTGCACATGGGACTGGTGAAGGTCGTGTGACTGGTAAGTGTGGTGCACATGGGACTGGTGAGGATGGTGGGGCTGGTAATGGTTGTGGAACTGGTTGGTAAGCAGGTTGGTATTGGTAAGGATGGTGGGACTGGTAAGGATGATGGGACTGGTAAGGATGATGGGACCGGTAAGGATGATGGAACCTGTAAGGATGATGGGACTGTTAAGGATGTTGGTATTGGTAAGGATGGTGGGACTGGTAAGGATGATGGGACTGGTAAGGATGTTGGTATTGGTAAGGATGGTGGGACTGGTAAGGATGATGGGACCGGTAAGGATAATGGGACCGGTAAGGATGGTGGGACTGGTAAGGATGATGGGACCGGTAAGGATGATGGGACCGGTAAGGATGATGGGACTGGTAAGGATGATGGGACTGGTAAGGATGGTGGGACTGGTAAGGTGGTGGCCTTGGTAAGGTTGATGGGACTGGTAAGGCTGGTAAGGATGATGGGACCGGTAAGGATGATGGGACCGGTAAGGATGATGGGACTGGTAAGGATGATGGGACCGGTAAGGATGATGGGACCGGTAAGGATGATGGGACTGGTAAGGATGATGGGACTGGTAAGGATGGTGGGACTGGTAAGGTGGTGGCCTTGGTAAGGATGATGGGACTGGTAAGGCTGGTAAGGATGATGGGACCGGTAAGGATGATGGGACCGGTAAGGATGATGGGACTGGTAAGGATGATGGGACTGGTAAGGGGGAGGAACCGTCAAAATGGTGGCGAAACATTTAGGGTTTTCAAAATGATTTCTAACATAATGTCGCGGAAGTTATACAAATTATGTTTTCTCGATCTTTTCTATACCAGTAATCTGCACCCCTACGAATAGTTTGACTAAGAGTCGCGTCTACTACGCAATTAAAAATGCATTTTTAAGCAATTCAGAAAGAAATGGAATTTACATTTTGTAATAAAAATATTTAATCTAAAGCAAGTAAAAATTTTATTTAAAAAAAATAAATCTTTCTTGATGTTGTTCTGTCCACTTCTACAACCATCCTTTTCTGCTATTTTGTTTGTGGAGCAGTTCATAGCTAATGCCACCTCCTTTGCTAGGTCTGTCGCAGCTAATAAGCTGTCCTTCTCTTCGATATGCGACTATGCAACCATCCAAGTGTGACGAGACGTAACTATCGGCAGTTTCGGAGCTGATTTGTTAAGTGTGAAGATTGACTCCTGCTCAAAGTCACTAGTTTGAGGACCCTGTTATGATACTTTCCCCGAAACATTTATATTATAACTTATAAGCCAAAAACTTCTAGGTTCTTAACATTTTTCGCATCCCCTTAAAAGCTACTTAGCACCCCGTAAGAATGCGATCATCCCAGATTGGGATACCGTGATATACGTTGATAGTAAATTCTCCAATAAGATATCAAACTGTACTATTACATAAACAAGATCCACGTGATTTTTTTTTAAAAAAAGCAGTACAACACCGTAAGAAGTCAGTGAATAATTGTTTGTTTACCCCCCCACCCCCAACCTCCAATGCAGAAAAAAGTGATTTAAAAAATCATACTTTACCGATTTTAAGATGTCAATCAAGAAAGATAATACCAAAATAAGAAAGTGACTTGTATTTTAAAATTTACTAGCTTCAAACTAATTTTACACATTTCTCGAATATTGATTTTCATATAAATGTGCGCGGAACTTGGAAAGTCTTAATTTGATCGAATTTGAAACGCATTGGGTATTGGGTGATGGGTGGATTAGTGAGAGTTGTAAACTTTCTGGAATTTCCACATAAATCATTTGTCTGTGTGTGCACCAATCCGCACCGGCGCCTATTTAAAATAGTTATGACGACATAACAACAGTCTGGTTGATAGGCAATCTAGCAATGTTAACCGAATTCATCATTTTAAAATGCTTTCAAAATTAATAAAGGTAAGAAGTTAAAAGTTAGTAAATTGAGGTCGTGTGACGACTGTTTTTCCACCATAAATATATTTTTTTTCTCCTAAAACTGCAGAGGTAATAATATATAACATATATGTATTATATGACTCGCTAGACCAATCCTGGAAGGGCAATCTCGATTGCAATCTCGACTGCATTTCTAGCAGGAGAATATTGGCTTCTGGTTAGATTTGGCCTTCAGTATTATTCTTTTTGTTGCAAGTGATTCGTTTCGCACATTTTCTGTTTTTTTTTTGACTCCTTCAACTCACTTCTGTTCGCCAGCTGGATCGTTCTTCAGCAATGATCTCCCATTCGTTGATTTAAATGTTGGTTTCCCTCATGCTCCTTTTGCAAACGTCCTTAAATCGCAGCCGTAGCCGTCCAATAAGTCTTTTCCCTTCTACAAACTCTCGATACAGCAGCTTCTTTGGAATACGGTCTTCCTCCATTCTCCTTACATGGCCTAGCTAGCGAAGGAGACTCTTGCTAAGAGCGGAGAATATGCTAATGTTTGCACGTTCCAAGACCTCTGTGTAGGCACCTTGTCCTGCCATCGAATGCGTAAAATGCGACGCAGACATCTTTGATGGAAGCTGTTGAGTTTCCGCTCATGACTGGTATATGTGGTCCACACTCACTGCCATATAGGAGCGTACTAAGCGCACATGCCTTAGAGACCCCTAGTTTTGTTTTATTAGTTAGATTGAGATTATTCCACACCCGCTTATTCAGTTTAGCCAGAGTTGCTGCTTTTGCGATCCTGATGTTTACCTCTTCGTCAACGGAGAGAGAACTAGAAATATTTGATCCAGGGTATGTGAAACAACCGATAGATTATGCTCCTCAATAGATATGATTGAAGGGGACAGTGCTCCTTGCATCATGAAATTTGTTTTGTAGACTGACAGTCCAAATTCTTTACAAGGGTATAATAGACGATTAACTAGCCACTGAAGACCTTCTGTGTGCGATGGTGTTAAGGCGGCAGTGTCAGCGAACAGCAGTTCACGAATTAGTAGCCTACCCTTTTTCTTTTACCTTGGTCTTTGCACGAAGGCGGGCGATACTGAACATCCTACCATCAGATCCGGTATGAATGTACCCTCCGTCTTCGCAGTCCCTGAAGGCAAATTGAAGGAGTATCGAGAAGAAAATGGAGAAGAGGGTTGTTGCCAGAGCACAACCTTGACTTACTCCGCTGCTGATCGGGAATGCCTCGGAGACCGCGCCATTGAAGGTTACGGTGCTGTGCATGTTTTTGTGAAATGACTGTATGATTTTAAGCAGTCGCCGGGGAAACCTATTCACGCAAAATACTGAACAGGCCTCTCCGACTTACCCAGTCGAATGCCTTGGTCAGATCTATGAAAGCAATAAAAAGCGGCATATGCTGTTCACGACACTTTTCCTGCAAATGGCTTAACGAGGATATCATGTCTATAGTTGAACGCCCACTCCGGAAGCGACACTGGGACTCTGGGTCGATACGGTTCGCCAGACTCTGCAATCGTTTAAGGGCAACGCGGGCAAACAACCAACAATTGACATCCTCTCAAATATAGTGATTTACATATCATTTCAAAAATAATTACACACAATTTAAAAGGTTGCGACAACGTGTTCATGTGTGTCTATTTATGATTTTAAAATGTTCGTTAATTTCGCGATGATTAATACACTAATTTTGTACCCAACCCTACGAATGATTGTTCATGTCGGCCCTTTGGCAAAGCGGCCACCCAAACCTATGCCATAAGTAAGGCAACAGCATGGTAGAATGGATTCTTTGACCGAGTAAGTTTAACTTTAAGACAGGCAACACGTGGGTTATTCTTGGGAGAAATGAACACTGAGTAAAATATATCGACTTAAGTATTACCATTTAATTTAAAGCTACCCGAAGACACCCTGGACTTTAAAAAAAAAAACAATAACAACAGAAAATGCATTCGTGGTGTCGTTGCGCATGCCCTGGCGCGAATTAAAAAAAATCCTCTGAGAGTATAGTATGACGGCGGGCATTTATTTAATCCGTCATTTTTCAGGTTTGTAAAGAGAGCGTGTCCAAGTTTCTGACGTTCCTTCGTGTTTAAGAGTTCATTGACCCGGTCAATACAATTCGTGCAATGGGTGCTGCAACAAATTTTAGAACATAAAGTTAAATTTTTTTTCCTGGCTGACCTACTTATTGCCGACCTACTTATTGCCGACCTACTTATTGCTAGCCTACTTATTGCTGAAATACTTATTGCTATCAACCATTAAGGAAAGCGCCGTATCAACATTTCTTACAATTCATCTTTGTCATGAAGATTGCATCATTTTTTCCATTTCCTTTCTTTTCAGATGCCAGATTAAGCCTATATCGACAGATTTCACCAACCAGTCTTTGGGCTTAGAAAGTCTCTCGCGGCTCTTAACATCCCCAACCATTGGAATGGAGGTACCGGCCTCGGCCACCAGCGAGCATAGACGAGACAGCGCATGGGAGGGAAAAATGTCTCGTCGAACGTGTTCCACCGTAAGTTCCTGCTCCAGCTGTGAGTGCGCTATACCGCAACAAAAGTCAAGCCTCGTGCTCGATGAGAGACCCGAGGAAACTGCGCCACTCGGCAAATGTGACATTTGTTTCCAGCTCAAGTATCAGCAGTACGAACTGAAAAAGGAGCACAAGTTGGTATCAAAAAAGCTGATGGCTCACCGGAAAGTGACGCACCATGGCGACATCAAAGATGCCAGGGGCGATATCGACATGACCCAGAATGGAACAATCAAAGAGACGCCTCTGTCCGGCGTCGAAAACGAAACGGATTCTCGGCGTCAGGCGTCAGAAGTGACCGTTGTAAAACCGGTGATTGAAAAAAAAGAGGAAGACGTGTGCTCGGAGACTATCGCGTACCATTTCCCGTTTTTGAACGGATCGCGAAGCGTCTCACAGCCCCCGCAACCTCGAGCGAAGAGACTGAAAGGATCATTGGCTAAATCTGTTGGTGAAAGAATAGATGGATCTAACTGGAACTGGCTGCTCACTGATGACTGCAGCACTGGTCAGTGAGCGAATCCGTGGATTAACATCAGTTCATGAGCTATCCACCAAAGAAATGAAGTAATTCAAATATTTTTTTTACCCCACAAATTTATCAATAAACTTTAAATTAAAAGCACACCAAACGCATTTCAACTCCATCATTGCTTCAACTTGAACTTGTATTTTGACTTAAACTTCCCTAAAGTATTACCGGTACCTGAAGTGTTATCGTATTTCCTTCCCTCTCTAATAAAATCGATCCAGCAATAGATTTTTGTTTCTTTTTGCAGCTTTTACAATTATACACCGAAAAGATGAATTAAGATTTATGCTTTGTGTTGTAGTTGTGCTCGTTAAGCAGTTGATGCGATGATTGACATTTGAGACTCTGTCCATGTGTCTAGAATTATTTAGGACATTTGAGAATGTTACTGGAAATTACATTACAATATGAATGGAGGGAGGTCACGAATGCCATGTAGACGTCTCTCTCGGAGCTCACGTCGAGGTAGTTATTAAAGACAGCAGAAAAGACGAATTGCGCTGCTGTCCAGACAAAGAACTTTATAAAAAAAAAAAAAAAGAAATAAAGGAAAATTGCACACCAGAGCATGCCCTAAAAATCAATCTATACATGCTATACTAAAACGGACGGTACTATTTTTTATAAGAATATGATGGAAATTACATTACAATATGAATGGAGGGAGGGCACGAATGCCATGTAGACGTCTCTCTCGGAGCTCACGTCGAGGTAGTTATTAAAGACAGCAGAAAAGACGAATTGCGCTGCTGTCCAGACAAAGAACTTTATAGAAAAAAAAAAAAAGAAATAAAGGAAAATTGCACACCAGAGCATGCCCTAAAAATCAATCTATACATGCTATACTAAAACGGACGGTACTATTTTTTATAAGAATATGCATTGAATTTGTAAGCATAAGAACTGTCCGTTGTATGGTTATAGTTAGAACACACAACACCTACATCATTTTAGTAAGAGTACATTAAACTTTTAGTACATCGTCCGACTTGTCATTTTTTTACAAAATTATTATTATTTTTTTTTTGTTAAATTCGGGCCAGCATTTTATTTATTTTAAATTCCAAATTTTTCAATTAGTTTTTAGTGATTGAAAAAATGTAATGTTAAATCTAGTTTATACTTGTTGAAATAAGCTTTTCTAAATCTGTTTTTTTCCATCAAGTTTTTCTGTTAATCCCTTTCAGTTTACTGTTACTGATTACTGTATTCAGTTTAATCCGACAAAGGCCGAATGTTCTCAATAAGAATTTTATAGTCCTGCATCGAGAGATGTATTTTATGTTAAGGTTATGTCGATAGACTTCAAATAGGGCTGTATCGATAGATAAAGTATATGTTATGCTTATGTTGGTAGACTTCAAATAAGGCTGCATCGATAGATAAAGTATATGTTATGCTTATGTTGGTAGACTTCAAATAAGGCTGCATCGATAGATAAAGTATATGTTATGCTTATGTTGGTAGACTTCAAATAAGGCTGCATCGATAGATAAAGTATATGTTATGCTTATGTTGATAGACTTCAAATAAGGCTGCATCGATAGATAAAGTATATATTATGCTTATGTTGGTAGACTTCAAATAAGGCTGCATCGATAGATAAAGTATATGTTATGCTTATGTTGATAGACTTCAAATAAGGCTGCATCGATAGATAAAGTATATGTTATGCTTATGTTGGTAGACTTCAAATAAGGCTGCATCGATATATAAAGTATATGTTATGCTTATGTTGGTAGACTTCAAATAAGGCTGCATCGATAGATAAAGTATATGTTATGCTTATGTTGGTAGACTTCAAATAGGCCGATCACTAACGTCAAGCAGAACATTTTATTTTTCTATGTTAAAGTTTAAATGGTCGCCAAGAACGCCCCATTCTATTCTCTACGAAGTGGCTATTCGGACCCGGGTCCGGGACGTGAGAGGCTGGGAAAGAATATTGTTGTTGGGTTTGTAAGACAGAATTTGGTATCAAATGAAAGGTAATAGAATGGAATATACGTTTGTGAACTTACTTCTTCAGCTTAATTTAAAATAAACGACCACAAATGATATCCGAATGCCATTGAGTCTAAAGGGACCCGGGTCCGAATAGCCGTAGCCAATTCTTTATTGGGATATTGGTTAACATAGTGTGTGTATGGTTGTGTGTGCTTGCGGGTGCATGTGTGGGGGTGTTTGTGTGCTTGTGTGTGTGCGCCCTACACCACCACCCCCACCCCCCCCCCCCCTATGTTAGAGTAATGTTTCCTCTTTCACGGAGACCATAGGGAGCGTCAACCGACAAATGTATTTATTCACTCATTAATTCACGGATGATTTGAGGATGAAAAGAAGAAGTTCAAGAAGCATCTTCGCGTTTCTAACGGTGGGTTGTTCTGCTTTAACGCTACCCTCTTTACAAAAGTAACCCTCTCCCTGCTCACTCATGACTTATCATTCCATCTTAACAACTGTGAGTATTCGGCTTTGCTATTACCCTTTACCCTACACCTCTCCCCCCCTTTCCCCCCCCTCCTGTTTGTCCCGAAGCCTGGGAGAACTACGTGAGCATGAATCTAATTCAAGGTTCTAACATTTTGACTCTCTTGTCACCGAGCTCATCAACTAGCCTCTCAGAGAGGGCTACATTCTAGTGAGAAAAGAATATCTGATGCAAATGTAGATTTTGGGCTGGTGGTTAGGAACGATGTTGAATTGCGGTTGATGCACATTATGGGTGCGAGGGGGGTTCAGGGGGTATAATAGACTGTAAGGGTTTTACCAAACGATGTTGGTATGGGTCCAATACACACGGACAAATCGAGGTGGGATCAGGGGGTATAGTAGACTGTAAGGGTTTGACCAAACGATGCTGGTATGGGTCCAATACACACGGACAAATTGAGGTGGGATCAGGGGGTATAGTAGACTGTAAGGGTTTGACCAAACGATGCTGGTATGGGTCCAATACACACGGACAAATTGAGGTGGGATCAGGAGGTATAGTAGACTGTAAGGGTTTTACCAAACGATGCTGGTATGGGTCCAATACACACGGACAAATCGAGGTGGGATCAGGAGGTATAGTAGACTGTAAGGGTTTGACCAAACGATGCTGGTATGGGTCCAATACACACGGATAAATTGAGGTGGGATCAGGAGGTATAGTAGACTGTAAGGGTTTGACCAAACGATGCTGGTATGGGTCCAATACACACGGACAAATTGAGGTGGGATCAGGAGGTATAGTAGACTGTAAGGGTTTGAACAAACGATGCTGGTATGGGTCCAATACACACGGACAAATTGAGGTGGGATCAGGGGGTATAGTAAACTGTAAGGGTTTGACCAAAAGATGCTGGTATGGGTCCAATACACACGGACAAATTGAGGTGGGATCAGGGGGTATAGTAGACTGTAAGGGTTTGACCAAACGATGCTGGTATGGGTCCAATACACACGGACAAATTGAGGTGGGATCAGGAGGTATAGTAGACTGTAAGGGTTTTACCAAACGATGCTGGTATGGGTCCAATACACACGGACAAATTGAGGTGGGATCAGGAGGTATACTAGACTGTAACGGTTTTACCAAACGATGCTGGTATGGGTCCAATACACACGGACAAATCGAGGTGGGATCAGGAGGTATAATAGACTGTTAGGGTTTTACCAAACGATGCTGGTATGGGTCCAATACACACGGACAAATCGAGGTGGGATCAGGAGGTATAATAGACTGTAACGGTTTTACCAAACGATGCTGGTATGGGTCCAATACACACGGACAAATCGAGGTGGGATCAGGAGGTATAATAGACTGTAAGGGTTTTACCAAACGATGCTGGTATGGGTCCAATACACACGGACAAATCGAGGTGGGATCAGGAGGTATAATAGACTGTAAGGCTTTTACCAAACGATGCTGGTATGGGTCCAATACACACGGACAAATCGAGGTGGCATCAGGAGGTATAATAGACTGTAAGGGTTTGACCAAACGATGCTGGTATGGGTCCAATACACACGGACAAATTGAGGTGGGATCAGGAGGTATAGTAGACTGTAAGGGTTTGACCAAACGATGCTGGTATGGGTCCAATACACACGGACAAATTGAGGTGGGATCAGGAGGTATAGTAGACTGTAAGGGTTTGACCAAACGATGCTGGTATGGGTCCAATACACACGGACAAATTGAGGTGGGATCAGGAGGTATAGTAGACTGTAAGGGTTTGACCAAACGATGCTGGTATGGGTCCAATACACACGGACAAATTGAGGTGGGATCAGGAGGTATAGTAGACTGTAAGGGTTTGACCAAACGATGCTGGTATGGGTCCAATACACACGGACAAATTGAGGTGGGATCAGGAGGTATAGTAGACTGTAAGGGTTTGACCAAACGATGCTGGTATGGGTCCAATACACACGGACAAATTGAGGTGGGATCAGGAGGTATAGTAGACTGTAAGGGTTTGACCAAACGATGCTGGTATGGGTCCAATACACACGGACAAATTGAGGTGGGATCAGGAGGTATAGTAGACTGTAAGGGTTTGACCAAACGATGCTGGTATGGGTCCAATACACACGGACAAATTGAGGTGGGATCAGGAGGTATAGTAGACTGTAAGGGTTTGACCAAACGATGCTGGTATGGGTCCAATACACACGGACAAATTGAGGTGGGATCAGGAGGTATAGTAGACTGTAAGGGTTTGACCAAACGATGCTGGTATGGGTCCAATACACACGGACAAATTGAGGTGGGATCAGGAGGTATAGTAGACTGTAAGGGTTTGACCAAACGATGCTGGTATGGGTCCAATACACACGGACAAATTGAGGTGGGATCAGGAGGTATAGTAGACTGTAAGGGTTTGACCAAACGATGCTGGTATGGGTCCAATACACACGGACAAATTGAGGTGGGATCAGGAGGTATAGTAGACTGTAAGGGTTTTACCAAACGATGCTGGTATGGGTCCAATACACACGGACAAATCGAGGTGGGATCAGGAGGTATAGTAGACTGTAAGGGTTTGACCAAACGATGCTGGTATGGGTCCAATACACACGGACAAATTGAGGTGGGATCAGGAGGTAGAGTAGACTGTAAGGGTTTTGCCAAACAATGCTGGTATGGGTCCAATACACACGGACAAATTTGAGGTTGGATCAGGAGGTATAGTAGACTGTAAGGGTTTTACCAAACGATGTTGGTATGGGTCCAATACACACGAACAAATTGAGGTGGGATCAGGAGGTATAGTAGACTGTAAGGGTTTGACCAAACGATGTTGGTATGGGTCCAATACACACGGACAAATCGAGGTGGGATCAGGGGGTATAGTAGACTGTAAGGGTTTTATCAAACGATGCTGGTATGGGTCCAATACACACGGACAAATTGAGGTGGGATCAGGAGGTATAGTAGACTGTAAGGGTTTGACCAAACGATGCTGGTATGGGTCCAATACACACGGACAAATTGAGGTTGGATCAGGAGGTATAGTAGACTGTAAGGGTTTTACCAAACGATGTTGGTATGGGTCCAATACACACGGACAAATTGAGGTGGGATCAGGAGGTATAGTAGACTGTAAGGGTTTGACCAAACGATGTTGGTATGGGTCCAATACACACGGACAAATCGAGATGGGATCAGGAGGTATAGTAGACTGTAAGGGTTTGACCAAACGATGCTGGTATGGGTCCAATACACACGGACAAATTGAGGTGGGATCAGGAGGTATAGTAGACTGTAAGGGTTTTACCAAACGATGCTGGTATGGGTCCAATACACACGGACAAATTGAGGTGGGATCAGGAGGTATAGTAGACTGTAAGGGTTTTACCAAACGATGTTGGTATGGGTCCAATACACACGGACAAATTGAGGTGGGATCAGGAGGTATAGTAGACTGTAAGGGTTTTACCCAACGATGCTGGTATGGGTCCAATACACACGGACAAATTGAGGTGGGATCAGGAGGTATAGTAGACTGTAAGGGTTTTACCAAACGATGCTGGTAGGGGTCCAATACACACGGACAAATTGAGGTGGGATCAGGAGGTATAGTAGACTGTAAGGGTTTGACCAAACGATGCTGGTATGGGTCCAATACACACGGACAAATCGAGGTGGGATCAGGGGGTATAGTAGACTGTAAGGGTTTTATCAAACGATGCTGGTATGGGTCCAATACACACGGACAAATCGAGGTGGGATCAGGAGGTATAGTAGACTGTAAGGGTTTTAGCAAACGATGCTGGTATGGGTCCAATACACACGGAAAAATTGAGGTGTATTTAGGAGGTATAGTAGACTGTAAGGGTTTGACCAAACGATGCTGGTATGGGTCCAATACACACGGACAAATCGAGGTGGGATCAGGAGGTATAGTAGACTGTAAGGGTTTGACCAAACGATGTTGGTATGGGTCCAATACACACGGACAAATTGAGGTGGGATCAGGAGGTATAGTAGACTGTAAGGGTTTGACCAAACGATGCTGGTATGGGTCCAATACACACGGACAAATTGAGGTGGGATCAGGAGGTATAGTAGACTGTAAGGGTTTTAACAAACCAAGTTGGTAAAGGTCCAATAGATACGGACAAATCAAGGTGGGAATTCATCTGATGAAAAACACGTCTTGACCATCTAGTAGTGTAGTAAAAGGGCGGTAAACGAAACCACTGTTAAAAAAGTACAGCAGTAACTAACGATGATTTGAGATGCATTTTTACATTGAACTGATGCAGTCTATAGCACGCTCTTGAACAGTTAAGAAACAAAAGAAGGCACCTTGGCGTCTCTTCGTTTGGCTTGAAAAACTAACAAGTCAGAAAAAGTAAAACGCAGCAATTATTGAAGTGCAATATTCATATAATTCCCAGTGATATAATCACATACACCAGGCACACAGCCCGGCTGTAGATTGTGTTTAATCACATACACCAGGCACACAGCCCGTCAGTAGATTGTGTGTTGTCCCGTAACTGATGTTGTCTTTAGATCCATCATTGCCTCGGTGCCATTATTTCCTTGATATTATAAGGTGCACGGAGCTGTTGTTGCCATGAGGCTATCATTGCCAAGACATGATCACAACCATAGACCAATAGTATTAAACTGTCTCTGTCATGGAGGCACGGCTCCCTCTAGGTGAGCTTCTCTATATCATGCGTGAAACACAAGATCCTACGATCTTGTTCTCAAGGAATCTAACTCTTATGTGAATTTCAACTGTTTTAGACCAGAAGGAACTTAACAAACCCCCCCCCCCTAAAAAAAATCCTTGCCGGGCAATTTTATGCGTAGCCATCCATTTCTCAGTTACTAAGAGGAATAAATCAGTGGGCGGTTGTCATTCTGGCACTTAGTTGGAATTTATCTCCCTTGGCTGTTCTTGGGTTTTGTAATGCCATGAAAAGATTTTATTAGTGCGCTTGTTGGTTCATTTATCGAAGTAACGGATCGCTGCAGACAGTCAACAAACCCTACAAATTTGTGTCGTATTTTGGAAAAAAACACAAACAACAACACATTTCTATATACCTCATTTTATATTAAGTGTGGCTAGTATCGAAACTAGTAAGGTTTAGCAAATAATGATTTAAAAATGTTCTAGTTATGGACTTTTTTTTCTTCTCTTCATAGAGGTTGTAAGAACGTCGATTGTTACTTGAATAACTTTATCTTCTGCATGCGACCGGGTTATTTTACTTCCGTGGCCCAGTGCGGTGTCGTGACGTGGCGTTTGAGAACCGCTGCCTGAGAGAGTTCTGATTGGATGCACTTCTAGCACTGCTGACAATTGACAGCCATGTCTGAGGAAATCGATAAATAAGAGAGTTTGGGAAGCATTCAGAATTGAAACTTACATTGGAATCATAGTTATTATACTTGCAGGATGCGAGCAAAACAAAAACTACATCACAATCACTCTACATCCTGTGTTCCAGCAAGAAATTGGGAGAACTAAATTTGCCCCCAACTTAGGGTCAGTTTGCGTGCACACATTGCAGACGTATAGAGTCATAAGTCATAGGATTAAGATGAATTGTGCAAAATAACTGAAAATGAAATGCCATTTATTTCTTACTTAAAATGACATGATATTTATTTCTTACTTAAAATGACGTGATGATTATATCTTATTTAAAAGTAACATCATGATATTTATTTCTTACTTAAAATGACATGATAATTATTTTTTACTTAAAATGTCATGATATTTATTTCTTACTCAAAATGACATCACGATATTTATTTCTGACTTAAAATGACGTCATGGTATTTATTACTTACTTAAAACGACATCATGATATTTATCTCTTACTTAACATTACACCATGGTGTTTATTTCTTAGTTGCTAATCTCCACGCGGGAGAAAAATTGAAATATATTTCCACGTGCTGGGCTCCAAGTCACTGACTCCACATTCTGTGCTTACTTAACACGTGATTCCGTGATAGCCGGTGTCATACGTTTGAGAACCACCTTTTTTTTTTTTTTTTTAGAAGCGACTCCATTAACCCTTATGAGTCCGCTGAAGGCTGGGCAATAACCCTTTGATGTTTTGAATGTACCTGTCTCTGTAGTTTCATATTCGAAACTCGACCTAAGCTTAACAGCCGGAGGCCTTGCTATGACATTTAC
>CAXITT010001449.1:7038-14538 GCA_964033795.1 Lymnaea stagnalis
GTAACAAATGACATAAACGCAGATGAAATCGTTACTGTAAAGCCCAACATCTTCCCATTTTGAGACCTGACAATAACAAAAATTGTAACGATGTGTAAAAAAAACAGATTAAAAGCCATTGAATATGTCGCACTCTTTGTTTTTGATACATTTTGATGTTTTAATAAATAGAGAAATTGTTCACAAGAATTTGACATACACATTTTTGTCAAAGGATGAAGTCATTTGATCTGTAGCTCGGGGAGAGATAAACATGTTGACTTATTATAATGTGCTATTTTTGTCTTAACTTATATTCTAAAACACTACTTTCTGATAATGTTCTAAGAGTTAGGTCTTCTTCTTCTTCTATATCTTAAGGGCCCACGATCAATGTATTGATCATTTTGGCTCCTCTGCATGTAGATGGGATTTGCAATGTTTCTGTTACTGGTGGTGATGAGGAAATTATGCACCAGTGGTTTGAAGGCTTGAGGCAATAGACACAAATGTGTCTAGTGTTGTCGCCTCAACTGTTCCTTTTGAAAGATGGTTCCAGTCCCTGATTGTCTTGGGCAGGAATGAGCAGCTCCTATACTGGCTTCTTGCTGGTATGAGCCTGAATTGCCTGTCATGGCCTCGTCGCTGTCTATGGGGGAGAGGGACGAGTTTATGCTTAATACTGGAATAGTGGACCAGCCCATTATTTATCTTGTACATCATGGAGAGCCTGGATTGTCGTCGTCGTTTCTCCAATGGTGACCAGCCTAGTGTTTCTAGCATGCTTCCAACACTAGAGGTATTCCTGTAGCGGTATAGGACAACACGTGCTGCTCGTCGCTGGACCGCCTCCAACCTGTCAACTCTTCTGGGTAAATGGGTCCCAGACTGAAGTTGCATAATCTAAAATCGGACGGATAAAGGCTTTATATGCTCTTTCTTTCACACAGGAGTTGCCAATCTTTAGATTTCACCTTAAGAACACTAGGGTCTTGTTTGCTTGGTTACATACATTGTTAATATGCTCGTCCCAGCGGATCTCTCTTTGAATGGTAACACCCAGGTACTTTAAGGAGGAAACTTGCTCAAGAATATGGCCGTGCAGTTTGTATTGGTAGTGTAGAGGAGTACAACTTCTAGAGATTGATAGTGTCTGGCACTTGGCAGGGTGAAATTCCATGTCCCAGCTCATCTCCCACTCAGCTAACAGATTGAGATCCTGTTGTAGCTGGTCCTGGTCAGATCTGTTGGCGATCGTCCTATACACTGCTGTGTCATCTGCAAACAGTCTTGCCTGTGATGTCAGTTTCTCCGGTAGGTCATTAATGTATGCTAGGAACAAACAGGGGCCCAGGACTGATCCCTGGGGGACCCCTGACTTCACATTGACAAAGGAGGAGCTTGTACCGCCCACCACTACTGCTTGGCGTCGGTGGCTGAGGAAGCTAGAGATCCATGTTTTAGTGGTGCCTTGAATCCCATATATCTGGAGTTTGTGTAGAAGCAAACTATGATTCACCCGGTCAAATGCTTTTGCGAAGTCCATTACTAGCACGTCAGTCTGCTTGTGGTTCTCCAGATTGGTCATCAAGTCTTCTACAAATTCGAGAAGCTGGGTCTCACATGACCTATTGACTCGGAAGCCATGTTGACAGTCATTGAGTATATTTTGGCTTTCAAGATGCTTCATGACAGAGCTTACGATTATGTGCTCCAACAGTTTGCAGACGACGCTAGTGAGGGATATCGGACGATAGTTGGCAGGGTCGGAATGCTCCCCTTTCTTGTAAATTGGAGTGACATGCGCTGTTCTCCAGTCTGCTGGAACATTTCCTGTGCATAGTGACGATTGGAAGAGGATTGTCAGTGCAGGAGCGATTTCTTTGGCTAATTCTTTGAGCACTCGTGGTTTAATGTTGTCAGGACCACATGCTTTGTAAGGGTTAATGGTATTGAGGAGGGCAAACACACCTTGTTCTGATATCTGGATATCTCCCATGATAGGATAGGCTCTGTTCATCATTTTGGTCTTCAGAAGGAACTCAGTCTCAGAGTACTCTCTACCGTCACCAAAGACCGACTGGAACTGCTGATTGAGTATCTCCGCCTGTGCTTTTGGGTCAGATGTCAATTGGCCATCCCACCTCAAGGGGGAAACTCCAGCGTTTGAGGACTTTTGGTGTTTCACATAGCTCCAGAAGCGCTTGTTCTTGACATCTTTGGTCGGGGTGTCTTCCTCTGAGAAGATGCCGTTCATGTAGTTCCAATACGATCTACGCAATAAGCGTTGAATGGTTCGGCGGAGTCTCAGTACCTCCTCTCTCAGTTCCATCGAGCCATTTTTCTTCATGCGTTTGTATTGGCGGTCTCTCCTGTGGATAAGCCTACGGATTTCAGGGTGACCGATGGCTGATTTATCCTAGTTTTGGTGATTTGGTGTGGTATAAATTTCTTCACTGCATCAGTGATTGTAGTCTTAAACTTCACCCACAGCTCGTCTGTTGTCGCTGTGTTGATGCAGTGTATGTTTTCCTTTGCAAAATAAAAAAAAAATATATTGTTATTTTTTGTTAAAAATAATTTTGTTTTTTTTAAGCAATATTTCCTTGAACTACAAATATTTATGACTGTTTTATGTATTAGTCTATTTTTTTTAAAATTTGACTATGTTTTTTTTTGTTATGAACACATTCTAATAAATCATCAAATGTATTGATCAAGTGGGAAACATGTTTTTCTGCACGTTTGTAAAGCTCTTATTTTGTGTTTTTTCCTCTTAAAAATTATTTTTTGTTGGCTAAAATAATTTTAAAAAATGCTATTTAGCAAAGATATTTTAAAAATAAGCCACCAAACATCAATTAAAGAGCATCCAATTACTTTTAAAATGATATATAATACTTGAAAGTAGCTACAAATTTACAGCATTGAGAGGCATTGAAGATTAAGTTGTATTAAATGTCATCAACAACTGGAAAAATCTACAGCCGTATCAGCTGACCACATTTCAGGAAGGTTGACATGTCTTTATGTAAACAATGACCAGACCCACGTCTACCGATGACGTTTGAGGAAGGTTGATATGTCTTTATGTAAACAATGGCCTGACCCACGTCTACCGATGAGGTTAACCTGCATTTCAGTTCAGGGCACGCGAGATGCATGAGTATAAAAATTAGGTGTGTCACCCTACAGTCAAATAAAGACAAGATGAGCATATCGATGCGTGCCTAGAATTCCGTTGTATTTTCTATGTACAACATAGGCCCATTAATCAGGTAGGATAGAAAGTAATTCCAGGAACTTAGTCTTGTTAAAGAGTAGTTTATATTATGATAAGGTTTACATCAACTTAGCCTTTAAACTTTATTAATTTCGTTATAATATGTACATGTTTTAGATCTTTGTTCACATTTTATTTCATGTAAGAAAGTGCAATTAACATAGAGCAGTTATTGTCTCTGTTTAAGCCAATAAAGTGTCTACAATTGTCCTGTGTCAGAAACTTTTCGAAACCCATAGACCACGAGCTTGTTAAGATTCACTGAACACAATAAGGAATTTCACACTGTCATCGTTGTCTAGCTTCTCTACAATACACTCATACTTGGTCTCATTACTAGCACATTTGTCTAACTTCACCCCACCACAGGCATACTTGATCTTATTACTGTCTATGTTGGCTAACTTCACTACAACACTGACACACTTGGTCTCATTACTTGCACCATTTTCTAATTTCATCCCAACACATCCAAACTTGTTCTCATTCCTGATAGCATTGTCTAAATTCACAATAACACACAAAATATTGGTCTCATTACTTGTTTTTTGTCTAACTTTACTAAAAAATAGGCAGACTTTGTACCAACATAACAACAACAACACAAATATAATTGATCCAAGATAAAGAAGAACAACAGAGCCAAGGCTGGTTTACACATAAGAGTTACAACCAACAATGGATGCAGTTATAACAATTCTGCATTATTGCAACAACCGACAGTGCACACAACTTTCTATAAAAAATTTTCATGACATTTCTAGTATGCTTTGACCCTTCTCATCTCAGTAACCAGAACATGGGTCTTTTTTACAACAACAATAGCTCAACTTAATAAAAGCAGCTGAGCTCAACAAACTGTCTTCACTCGAAAATCACAACTCACCATAGTAAAATAAACCAAAACAAATATAATAGTATACATTCTAATTAAAAATAAATAAAAATAAAATAAAGCATAATATAAGAGTGAAACTCATTATTATAGCCACCCACTTTTACAAGAAACGAACTTTTAATCTGACTTCTATAGAAACAAATGTCAAAACAGAGAAAACTTACGAGGACCGTCATGAATTCAAAATGTCAAAACAGAGAAAACTTACCAGGGCCGTCATGAATTCAAAATGTCAAAACAGAGAAAACTTACCAGGGCCGTCATGAATTCAAAATGTCAAAACAGAGAAAACTTACCAGGGCCGTCATGAATTCAAAATGTCACAACAGAGAAAACTTACCAGGGCCGTCATGAATTCAAAATGTCACAACAGAGAAAACTTACCAGGGCCGTCATGAATTCAAAATGTCACAACAGAGAAAACTTACCAGGGCCGTCTTCAATTCAAAATGTTGATATTTACACTTTGAGAGGGGACACATTTTTGTAGAAAATCGCCGCTCAAAAATCTGGCATAAATTTTCACAATCAGGATAATGAACACAATCAAGCTAATGTAGCCAAACAGTTCAATGCCCATTTAAGCTAATGTACCCAATCAGAATAAAGTGCGATCTTCTTACAAAAGCATTTATTTTAGCAACATAACAAACTACATGGCCTCCATAACAAAACCATCTACCTTATTTACTTTGTTTACTTAAAATTTAAATATTTTACTTTGTAAATAGTTTTTTTTTACATAATATATTAGTCTTTGTTTAATCATTTTTAACAAAAAAATGACAGCTGGAGCTGACTCACTACCAATTTAAAATATTAATAAATTTAAAAAAATGTTTTCTGTTATATCAATTGGTCTTTTAGTATGTATGCGTTTTTTAAAGCATTAAAGACAATTTGTTTTTCAAGGGAAACAATTGCTTTCATTTTTTTAAAGCATTTAATTACGTAAAATTGAGTATAATAGTAATGACGTTTATTTTATTTTTGTTACAAAAGTGTATATTGTAAACATTTTAAATAGCAATAACAATGTAGTCCTAAAAAATAATAACATAATAACTTTATTTTTTTACCATAACTAGTTTTTACAAAACTACAAAATTTAAATTTAAAGGGGAATTTATATAAAGCAGAATATGCTTAACCAGCGCTTACTTCCTTTTAATGTTTCTTACAACGTTATTAATAATATATAATTCCTATCCAAATCGCATCCAAATCGCATTCGATTCGATCCCTATCTTTAGGGATAAAATGATTATCAAAGCAGCCCAAAATATTATTATAAAATGGGTAACATAAAGCAAATAACATACCCCCCTCTTCTCACACATATGTCACACAAATCCTCTATTTTAACTACAGAGAACCCGGAATGCGTTGCTCTGTCACTAAAAGAAAAGAAGTGTTTGTGATTTCAATACATTTTTAAAATTATGTTTACAATTTTTTTTTAAATTTTTTTGGTCTGGTGCATACACGAACAAATAAAAATGTTTTTTAAAGGTGTGAGCAGGCCACTTACAGCTGTCCATATGAGAAGTGAGCAGGTCACTTACAGCTGTCCATATGAGGTGTGAGCAGGCCACTTACAGCTGTCCATATGAGAAGTGAGCAGGCCACTTACAGCTGTCCATATGAGAAGTGAGCAGGCCACTTACAGCTGTCCATATGAGAAGTGAGCAGGCCACTTACAGCTGTCCATATGAGAAGAGGGGATTTTCAAAATGAGTCCACACACTTGTAGCAATTGATCCACTCATGCATTAGCTCTGGTAGAAATAGTAATTATATTGCTCTTATACGACAAATTGGATTAAAGGCCACCGGCGCCAAAAGTATTACTTTAAAATGAGTGCAATACATAAGAAACGCTTGCATACATACCCACAACGACTTAACTAAGTATTATCACAAATTGATGAATGGAATAGGAACGTATACGTAATTTATGTTTATAGAGCACATAAAAGAAAAAAAAAATAGGGCCCCCAGCCCGAAAGGGAATAATATAAAATGCTATACTAATGTGAAATCTAATTATTATGTCACCTACACACATGGGCGACCGCAGAAAACTTTCTAGGGGGGTGGGGCAAAAAAATGTTAGGTACTGTTTTAATGTAGTTTCAATTAACTTGCCCCCTCCCCCTGCGGGCGCCCATGCCTACAAACTCAAATGTGTGTTGTTGTTTTTTAGTATTTGATCCAATTCCATAAACCAATGCAATAATTCTGTTCGAAATTTTCTTTAGATAACTCACATTAGAAAAACAACGAATTTTGGTCCACCCGGCTGGAAACGGAATATTATAAAATGGTTGAACTCATTTAGAAACATGCTTATTATGTCATCAAGAAAATGAAATATTGATTTTTGTATTTGATTCAATTCAAGCGACCCATGCAATAGCGCTGTTTGAAATTATTTTTTAATCGTGCAAATATGAAAAAAAATAAAATATATAAAGGGACCCCGGCCAAAATTGACTATTATAAAATAAGTAAGTAGTTAATTAGAAACCTTTCTGGGCGTAAAACAGAACCTTGCGAATGTCTTTTAACAAACGAATTAATGGTATTGGAACGCAAACGCACTTTTAAATTTGAGAATAATTATGATTGTTTTTAGAATCCGAAGGTATTTGATTTATCTTTGTTCCTTGGTCATCCTGGCTCATTCATATATATATATATATATAATATAATATAATATATATATATATATATATATATATATATATATATATATATATATTTGTTAACATATGTCGCAGTAAAAATTTGATTAATTTGTTTTAATGTATAAAAAAACAGAACAAAAACAATAATCTCGATTTTCATTCCTACTTTTAAGGAATCCAACGCTATTTTACTGTCTTCTATCTCACCGACTACCCTCTCTCTACCTCTCCCTGAAAGACTTATCTCTCTGTATAAAAATATAAATTTCCTTATTACTGTTTGAAACACAATATTTTTGTATTCTTACATTGCCTGAAATATTTTCAAGTTTTTAATCATGTTATCACCTTTAGACTTCATATCAATGGCTGAAGTATTTTGTAGTGTTTAAAATGTGTCATCTCCTTAAGACTTCATACAAATGGATGAAGTATTGTGTAGTGTTTAAACATGCTAATTTATATCAGTGCCTTAATTTGTTTTTTAAATTATTTAAACGTGTTATCTCCTTAAGATGTAATATCAGGTCAGGCCATTGATAAGCAAAGTCATCCGAGTATAAAAAAATTAATTGTTCAGAATTTTTGTTGTTGATTTAATAGGTCTAGGAAACAAGGTGTGTACAAATGTACGTGGATGACAATTGCTT
>CAXITT010001449.1:20161-38362 GCA_964033795.1 Lymnaea stagnalis
TTTTTTTTTTCTTTTTAACTCAGGAAAATTTGGACATATTTATAAAATGTATCTTTTATTACAAACATATTTTTTTTTTCGCCTTAAGCATGTAAAATAATAATTGGAGTGTTTTTTTGTAAGGGTAACCTTTTTTTTTATGAATATTTTTTGTGGACATTTCCTTTAATAATTAAATAATTAATCCAATAATAATGTGAATTAAAAACAAACGCTATTTTACCAGCGTTACAAGACGTCCATATTTAGTATGAGCAGTTTGCATTTTCGACCCCTTGTCTGTGCTAAATTGTGCTTCCGTATGTGTATGTACTTTCACACGTCGTCCGGCTTGTCCGTACTTTTGTAAGCGACGACTTACCTGCCTTATTTCTATTTAATTTGCTTCATCATATTTCTCAGCAAAGTTCAGCGCAGTAAACATTGTCTGCGCCATCATGCGGATTATTTCTTGTGAACCCTAGGCATTACTGCTGCACGTGAATGTAGCTATGTGTAAATGTAAATACAATATTCCCATGGACAATTGGTGATATTCAATTTGTTAATCCAACATATGTGAAACAATGTGTGTCACTCGTTAAGCTTTATGTAACTCGAAAAACATTTCAAAAGATATATTTTTAAAAAAAATGGCTTCAAATAGGTCAACATTTCAAATAAATCTTTACTGAAGTTAAAAACTCTGAGAGATATGGTGATTGTTAAGAGTTAGATCGATCTAACATATTCTTAATTTTATGATAAACTTCTTGAGAATTGAAATGAGTTAAAAGCTATTCATGAGTGTGCAAAATAACAAAATGATGTACAGCATCGCTGGTGTTGTTTTTGCTTTGCCCCTTCACCCCGTCTCTCTTACTGTGAGCATTTGTGTCTGTACGTGGTATCAAGAAAATATGGTAAGCTTAACTTTACTATTTTTAGAAATATGGTTCAAGTAAAACAGTTCAAGCATTTTTGCCGTTAACCCTCTTTCCCCTTTTTCGTACCCAGCATAGAAAGATGACAATACAGAACATATCCTCCTCTGTTGTTCTCGCATTGAATTTAGAATACTGCAAAACTAAATCACATATATATATATATATATATATATGTTTGTATGTATGTATGTATGTATGTATGTATGTATGTATGCATGTATGTATGCATGTATGTCCTGAATTCACTCCTACAAAATATATGCGATTGCAAAAAACTTTGGTGAGTTGTTGACCAGAAGCCCGTGCATTTATCTCAGTCATTACGACCCTTTTAAAATATTCCAATTTTCGGACGTTGGCACTTAATTCAATTAAAATAGATAAAAACACTTCCAAGTGGCTTAACTACTATTAGTGCCGCCATGGACAGCTAAATATTTTCCAGAGCGTTTAGCGGCAGAGAACAAGATTATTTTTTGCGCCCCCCCCCCCCTCATTTTCAACCATGAAACCCATTATTTTTAACCTTTAAATCCTATCAAGGCAATCTCCACACTATTCAGGCGCCCCTGTACGTATGGCTCATCTGCAAATCATTAGTTACGCTTACGGCTACTAGTACTGACATCCTTACACAAAAATATTCTGCAATGCCCACGCCCACCCAAGAAAAAAAATCTGGGATTATGTGTACTTATGTTAAATAGTGCTTTGCGTGGATTGGAAAAACGGCATTTATTTCTAAGCCTTTGTGTAATAACATAATCAACAGAGTAACATTAGTCTCATATCCCATGGATGTGGGGACCGAACTCAAGTGGACTACGGCTCTCAATAGACCATATTATCCACCCTTAAAATGGAGTAACAATATCAATTACTATGGTTAAGCATAAAGAATAGTACATTTATTTCTGTCAAAATTGTAAGTTTAAAGTTTTTATTTCAAAATTTTTTAAATAAAAAAAAAATATTTATTTTAACAATATTTAAAAATATTTGCAAAATATGTCTGAAACATTAAATACAACTACAAGTGCATGAAAAAATAATAAAAATGTCTCAAAGAATTCCTTAAAAATATAGATAAATACATTAAGAAAGTAAAATCGATTGTTTCCCTTGAATACTAATTATATAAAATTCTTTAAACAAAAAGAAACTGTGGAAAACGTGTGTAAATTATTGAAATAAGAACAAATAGAGTCAGTCAAGAACTTTTTCGCAAAGAGACTTTCCCTACAGACCCGACAACTGAAAATTTAACAAGAAATAGGGACAAGTTAAAAACTTAAGTGTTATTTGCGGTAGTCAGATTTCCCAAAAAACAGGATACAGGAAATACAAGAATTCATGAAATGTTATTGTTTAAATAAACTCATTTATAATATCATGTTATTGTAACTACTCTCTGCCAGTGTTTCTTTCAAGCATCTCTCTTCAAGACAGAGCCGACTGTCCCACGAAGAAAGTCAAGTTCCCTTAGAGAAAATGAGTGCAATAAAACGAAAATATATTTGAATTTAAAAAAACAACAATTAGATTGACATAAAATAAACAAGTAAATGATAACTTAAACTATATCGAATTGTGCATATATTTAAAGCTAATCTCGTTTGAGGTAGAAACCGACCGAAAGTGATTTCTCATTTCGGTGGAAACCGAAAGTAGGTCGAAAGTTAAAAATGACTTTCGTCTGAAACCGAAGCAGTATCCAAACGTTTCAAGTGACTTTCAAACGAAATCGAAGCCGAAAGTGATCTTAAAGTGACTTTCGGCCAAAGCCGAAACCAAAATATTTATATATTATAAATTCGTTCATGCATACATTCTGCAAACAATGATGGGTAAACTATTAATATTTACATTCTTTTTGAAACATAAGTTAAATTGTGAACATTAATAAATAAAATCTCATTAATACGTAGGCATTTACCATTTCGATTTAAAAGTAATTGACATTTCTGTAAATTGTTTTTGAAAGTAGTATGGCAAGAGAAAAATTGGACCAGAGGTGATGGGGTTGAGCAAAATTCATAAAAAATAAGCACCTGGTTGCCCTGTGCCCCTTTTACTATAATTACAACCTAGAACACATGCTTGATAATACCTGCAATACATATTATGTCTCTAATAGAGTCTATCGTCGCCTCAGCATCATTCATTAAGGCTATAAAATATCACCACAATATTATCGTCATACTAATGATTTGTGTTTTCATAAACAGCTGGCAAGATATATAATAAATATTTTTTTTTTGTGGTTAACTATGTTAGCGTTGTCTAGAGTATATGAATCTCGCCTGGCCCAGTCCTACACTTCCCAATGGCGGCTTCTCTCTCTCTCTCTCTCTCTCGTAATAAACACAAGGTCCAGTGTAACTACATATAACTTTATTATATGCTATACACATCAGGAAACTTTTATTCAATAACAGTTGTGGCGTGAAGAATATATATATCAATCCATACACTTTCAGTACTGAAAAATACTCTCTAAAATCAGTAAGTCGTTTGGGGTCAAAATACACAACCTCTCCTTGCTCTCGGCTCAGCTATCCCAAAGTCTCGTACTAACAACCAACCTGTCTCTCTCTCCTACGCTTGCTCTCGTCTCAGCTCTCACAAGGACTCGTACTAACAACCAACCTGTCTCTCTCTCCTACTCTTGCTCTTGGCTCAGCGTATTAATGATGTTGGCAATATTCAAACTATTTTCTTGATAACGTCAGGGTCAGAACTCCAGTGAGAAGTTATGTCTAGCAGTGACGGGATGCGTCTTTCTCTTTCTCGATACAAACATGTTTCAACATTTTGTCAGTAGCCACATTGTTTAATATTTATTTTGGAATCAGGGTAATTTCCGTGTGAGGTACCTGGTGTGGAGCATGATGACATCATTGCTAGCCTCCAGTGTGTGTGGCACCTGATGTGGAGCATGATGCTATCATGGAAGTCTCCAGTGTGTGTGGCACCTGATGCGGAGTATGTTGCTATCATTGATAGTATCCAGTTCGTGTGGTACCTGATGTGTAGCATGATGCTATCATTGATATCCTCCAGTGTGTGTGATACCTGATACGGTGCATGATGTACTCATAGGCCGTCTAGAATGTTTATGTGGTAACTATCGTGGTACTAGATGTTTCATATTTAACCTTGTAATATTAGTAGCTTATATATCTTGATGGAGATCATTAATGTTATCACCGACCTTGTCCTGACATCAGAAGCTTATATGGTGACAGAGATCATTATTTGTTTCACCGACCTTGACCTTATATCCGAAGCTTATATTGTGATATATGTTATTGTTATCACCGACCTTGTCTTGACGTCTTCGTTTTTTTGAACGAGATATCTGCATATTCTTAGAGCCCTAAAGTTGATATGGATCAAGGTAGCTCGTACCACTGAAGCGAAGTACAGAAACACAACATCATATGAGGGATGATAACCATAAGAAAAAACCTTTACAAACAACGGTAATTAACAATTTGTAATTAACCCTTGCAATAAACTCTTACAGAAAATATTCATAAAAACCTAAGTCTTTGTTGGTACTAATGGTTTGTTCAGGTAGACAATAATGGTAAACTTAAGTCTATGTTGGTACTAATTGCTTTATTCAGGTAAAGAATTATAGTAAACCTAAGTCTATGTTGATACTAATGGATTGTTTAGGTAGACAATAATGGTAAACTTAATTATATGTTGAAACTAACGGTTTGAACAGGTAGACTATAAATGTAAACTTAAGTCTATGTTAATACTAATGGTTCGTTCAGGTAGACAATAATGGTAAACCTAAGTCTATGTTGGTACTAAAGGCTTGTTCAGGTAGACAATTATGGTAAACATAAGTCTATGTTGGTACTAATTGTTTATTCAGGTAAAGAATTATAGTAAACCTAAGTCTATGTTGGTAAAATATGTTGATTTAATTAGTTAGGCACTTCTTTATATTTAAATAAAACAAATCTTAATAATTTAATTTTCTTAACTTCCTTTCAAACATATATATGTAATTATATATTTCATGTATGTGTTCTGTCTATCTAATTATTTAAAGACTATTCTTCTTCATTTTTAAATAATTTTTTTTTATTTAACTTCCCATATAAATCCTTTTTCTTTAAATTTTGTTTTCAATTTTCTTCCTTTTAAAAAATGAGAAATCTCTTTTATTCTATTTTATTCATTCTAGTAAAACTCAAAAGACCAACGAACCCTTTTAAGAATTGGGTGAATATGTTGGCGGCCCTCAAAAAGGCCATTTGATGAGACCTGCTCGTCGTTTAAAGGTGTTGCTCAAGTGCGGTGCTCCTCCCAATCTGACCCCAGAGTGGACGTCCAAGACTGAACCATTTTGTGCAACAGGCGTCACCAGTGGAAGAATTACATCACAATAATCATTTATTCGGAAGTGCTCGAGTGTTAAGTTCCACTTGCCAACCGAAAACACTAATCACCAGTTTAGCGGAACCATTTAATTCCCCACTAAAGGGAACCATTTAATCACTGGCTGAGCAGTCAACACTGCAAATATATTTTAGCTTACACCACATTGAGGTACACTTAAAATGTTATAGTGTTATTTAACTTCTGTTCATTAATGGTAAAATTGCTTTTCAAAATTACACTATTCGTTATATCTGTGCGACTTTCTTTATTGTTTTCAATTAACACATATTTTACAAATAACAATGATGTAAAAATAAAAAAAACTATTAAAGTGTGATGCATAGATTGTTTCACAATTATAAAAGGCCGTGTACTTTTTTATTCTCATTAATTATTGAATGCTCAATCTGGTATAATACAAACATCAGTTTTGGTCTGTTAGCAAAATGTGAGCGCCATAGAAACCGAAATGTTTTTTTTTTTTTTTTAATTTACTTACTACAATAAATGTTCCGATGATGACGGGATTTATGGTAGGTCCTTTGCAATAGTTGCTACCTTCCATTGCAAGACCTCATCACAATACGGGATTAATGGGAGGTCATTTGCAATAGCTGCTACCTGCTATTGCAAGACCTCATCACAATAAGTATCTATGTAATGATATTCTAACATCATTAGTGTTTACGAAGTATTTATCCGCTACATATAATACGCAAACCCTACTCACTCTCATCCATTAAACTACATTTTCTCCTCTAAACATGACGTTAAAGTACCAAATCTAAATTATCAGTAATTATATCAATTTGTTGACTAAAAAAGTTAATTGAGGGATGATTTATATGCTAGAGAATTAATTTAGATTTCCCCCCATTATTTCCCTTCAATTCCAACTATTTTTCTCTAAAAATCGTTAAAACATAATCTAAATTTACAACAAAATCTCTATAAATGATTTAAAAATTATGTTATATTAAAGGAATTTGATATATTACTAAGATTTTCGGTTGCAAATAGTCATTTGTGACGATGGGTACTCGGGTACATATAGCCACTTCGTAATCATTTATCATATACATTCCATTATTGTAAGACGTATCTTGATCTGCCCAGAGCAAATAAACATAAACATATTTGTAAAAAGAGAACGTAACATCTCTTTTTTCACAAATGTAATACTACAGGATATACATATATTGTCATCCATTTAAAAATGCACACATCCTATTTCCTAACTCCGATATGTATGTACCCAAAATGTTTATTATTTATCAAATTCATTCCTATTTAGACACGTATGTTGTGCTGCCTGGGGAAAATTATAACCCCCCTCCTCTTCCAGAATTAAATAAAACTAATAAAATCTTCCCCCGAATTGTATTCCCTTCCATAAAAAAACAAACTATAAATATAATGACATATGGATTTTTCTTGCTTGGGCGAGTTATAAGTAGCTTAGTGAATGTTATGACTATCGAGTTTCGCTAGACAGATTAACTAAAGCGGTATTTCTTTTATTAGAAGTAAATTTTAAGGTTACATTTTTATGACATTATAAATTTAAATAAAGTATATTTTTAGAAATAGAAAAAGGGTAAAGCTTATGAATTTTTTTTTTAAAAACTCTCTAAAATGTGTGTTTTATTAACTATTGAAAGAGCAGACAATCAATCGTATTTATAAGTTTTACTTCCAAGAAGGGGAAAATATTATCAGGTTTGAATGCGTTTTTATTAAATCAAAGACATTTAAGAGTTTTGGCTAACATAGACGATTCGTTCTAAGACGTCATTTGCGTTTTTATTTAGAACAAAATAATTTTATTTTTATTTCACAATCTTAAAAACGCACAAAAATTGCACTAAAACAACTGATGTTTGGGTTTTCCCGATAAATGTGATGAAGATGTAATTCTCAGATCATAATTTGTCGATTTAACTTTTTTGTTCATAAACATTTATTTCAGATACAATGCTTCAAATAGTTCATTAGTTGTTACTTTTAATGTATTTATAATTTATAATAATAATACTTAAACTTTTACTTAAATAAAAGCCAATGCATGTTATTTTTTGCTCACTTAAATTTATTCGAACTCATTAAAATTATAGAAAATAACTATATTTGTTTTTTAGGATACGAACGAAATGTAAATATTTTCGGTTCTTTAGCGTTATGTAAGAATTGCTCATGCTTATATATCTTTAAATTTAATGACGTAATGCGGACACTTTCTTATTTAAGCCATCAATTCATAGTTTACAAATATTGTTCTCTCTTTCTAGTTAAATGAGGAGTGTGTTAAAGGTTAATTTCTCATTTTAACAAAGACTCAACATTAACCTCATCAAAAAAAAAAAAATAATAATAATAAGCAAACACATGCTTATTATTCCTTATAGCAGAATGTTGTGTCACAGATGATGTAAAATAAATGTTAGTCTACAAAACACTAATTCATTCCATCAGAGGTAGGGGAGACATTCCTACAACTGTAGCATCGACAGGAATAGCTGCAACATTGTTACTAGAGGGACGTACTGCACATTCCGTTTTTCAAATACCCTTGAAGCTGACCACGACTTCCACATGCAACATCAAAGCTCTATCACTCCACGCTCATCGTCTTTTCAAATCCAAAGTGAGAATATGGGACTGGGCCCCAATGACACATGCATACGCATTACAGGCAGTTGGCAGGTTATTACGTTACCTCACGGGTGACAAGCAGTCATTTGGAGACAAAACAATTCTATTGGGTGGGGATTTCCAACAAATCCTCCCCATCATTATGCGTGGCTCCCGAGCATTTACTGTCACCAGTTGTATTAACAAACATCCTTTGTGACGTAACATGCATGTCCTTACACTGACAACAAATATGGGAGCTCTTCCTCACGAACTAGATTTCGCCAAATGGCTCCTTGATGTAGGAGACAGAAAAAATGTAACATTCCTTAAATTACTTTCATAAAGTTTTCCTGTTAAATCTAATCCCGTTCAACAACATTATGGCGACATCGACTTCTCAACTGTCACTCCGGAACAACTCAGTACGGGAGCTATCAGACGGATAAGTAATTAAGTGTTCCCAGTAAAATCTACTTAAAAATGCCATAGATATACCTTTTTTAAAATTATCGATCTTTCTGGAAAATTCTAGATTGGATATTATTAGTTTTAAATTTATTGATATTTTAATACGAACAAAGAAGCCTAATGAACAAAGCTAGTCTTAGATCCTTAAATTCACATAAACTTGTACCGTTGTCTACCAGTATTGATATTGATAAAGCTTATTTAAGGAAAAAAGAGCAGCCCCCCCCCCACTCAAGCCCCAGAGAAATGGATATTATGAGTTCAATACCCTTCGGAATTTGAATATGGATGATCATGTGTGTATGTAATAAGTTTGGTCAAGATCCATCAATTTATTAAGAGCATTAAGCATATTGATATTTATAACCAGAGAAATGGATATTATGAGTTCAATACCCTTCGGAATTTGAATATGGATGATCATGTGTGTATGTAATAAGTTTGGTCAAGATCCATCAATTTATTAAGAGCATTAAGCATATTGATATTTATAAAGCTTATATAAGGAAAAATGAACTGGGGCCCCCGGCCCCAAAAGAATAGATATTACGAATTCAGTACCCTTCGGTATTTGAAGAAGGATCATAAAGTGTATGAGTACTAAGTTTGGTCAAGACCCATCTAAACATGTAGGAGTATTTGTTGTTAATTTTAATAATATATTTCATAAAACGAAAAAAAAATTTAGGGGACCCCGGCCCCAAACGGAATGTTATAAAAAATTCATAACCCTTTAAGAGTTTCTTCTGGATAATGATGGAAGTATGTGCAAAATTTTGTCAAGATCCATCAATCCATGTGAAAGCCTTTGTGGAACAAGCCCACACACAAACAAGTCCACAAACTTTAAGTTTTATATATATACATATGATGTAATATAGCCAATATACCTGGCGTTACACGGGATTACATTAGGGTCCCGATCATGATAAGACCCCAATAACAATGGGACCCCAATACCATTCTCACCCGGATCCCGGTGCAATCCATTTTCCCGGAGTGATCCAATTCCCTAGGGATCCCATTTTCTTGTAGTTACTATAGCATGGGGAATCCAGATCCAGGTCGGATCCCGATCCCGTCAGTGTCTTGATCCCAGTGGGATCCGGATGTCAGTTGATCCCGATTGACTACCGATCCCGTTAGGATACCGTACACTTTTGGATCATGTTCCACCTAGGCACTCTCTTTTCCGATGTTATCCCTTTTCCCGATAGGATCTCGATGTCGGTTTGATCGCTTTACGCGATGGGATCATGATGGGATCGCGTAATCGATGCTTACCAGTTGACTGTTAGATCTCGATCTCCCTTAGGGTCCTATTCCTCTTTGGGATCATTCTCGGTGCTATTTTGTTCAAATAAGCTTTTAAATTCCATTAAATATCACCGTAGAACATTAAAGGGACATTCTAGATTAAATTTAATGACATGCTCGAAACATGTGTACAACTACTTTTCTAAGTATTTATTTTTCAAACACCAAATATTATACAACTAATTTTCACTACTATGACTATAGAACAGTTTAATTAAAATAGGGGCCCCGATGGGGGCTTATTTAATAAAGTACCTTTTTTAGTTATGTCTGAGATGGGGAGCCCTACAAATATCAGAGGCATAAATAAGAGAGTTAAAAATTAAAACTGGTCTCATTAAAATCTACTTAAAAATGCCATAGATAGAGCTTTTTAAAATTATCGAGCTTTCTGGAAAAATCTAGAATCGATTTTTATTAGTTTTAAAACCACCGATATTTCAATAAGGACAATGAAGTGTATTGCTACAACTTAAGGTCTAAATCCATCAATTCCTATAGATAATATAGTGTTGTCTAAACATATTGAAATTTATATGGCTAAATAAGAAAAAATGAACCGGGGCCCAAGCCCAGAGCGTTCAGTACACTTGGATATTTGAATATGGATATTAAAGAACATGTGTACTAAGTTTGGTCAAGATCAATCAACTCATGTAGGAGTATTTGTTGTTAATTTTGTATATAGATCATATAATGAAAAAAAGAAATTCGGGCCCCTGGCCCCAAACGGAGTGTTATAAAAAGTTCATAGCCCCTTAAGAGTTCCTTCCAGATAATGATTGATATATGTGTCAAGTTTGGTCAAGATCCATCAATCCATGTAAACGCATTTGTAGAAAAAAAAACAAACAAACAAATCCACAACTTTCACTTTTTCATATATCTATATATGATACAATTTTCGTGCACAATTTGCAAGATTATTAATTGCAAACATGCTGACTATTCATTTATATTAAATCCCTAGATAAAGGGATCGAAGTCAAGTGGACTACAATTTTATATAAGTCATAATAGTCCACTAGGAAATATCAATGACCACCATTAAGCACTGGTTAACATAATTAAGATTATTTATACTTCTTATACAGTTTTAAATTAAAAGTTTGTATTTACATTGTTTTAAAAGTTAAATAATAAATAATTTTTAACAATTTTAAGAATAAATTGCAAAGCCATTGTATTTAAAAAAAATTATACATTTGCATGGCACAAAAATAAAATAAATGCTCTTACAAAATCCTTAATGATATCGACTAAAACATAAAGTATAAGAATCCGATTGCTTCCCTTGAAACTCATTTATTTTGTTTAAACATTGTTTAAATGAAAAGAAGACAACATTTTTGAAAAAGATTATGTCAATGGTTCAAATTAGATACCATGACAATATGATAATGTTATTTTGGCTAATAGCCTTTCTCAGATTACATAAGTGAAAAACAAGAAATATAAATCTTTAAATAGCATTATTTATAATGCTATGTTATGTCATGAACCTTCAACCTCAATCACAATAAACTCATGGCTTTTTAACTTGTAGACACAGTGCATGACTAGGCGCGTTCTTCATATATTGATTGACAATCTAAGCTAAATAATTTAAACGGTTAGGAAGCCTATGGTGTCACGAGCTCCCTTATGTTCAGTGACACTTTCTCAAATTTCTACACTACCTCTGAGACCACCTTGTTTATTCATATATTGATTGACAATCTAAGCTAAATAATTTAAACGGTTAGGAAGCCTATGGTGTCACGAGCTCCCTTATGTTCAGTGACACTTTCTCAAATTTCTACACTACCTCTGAGACCACCTTGTTTAATGTGCCCAATGAAACATGACAACAATACAATTTCTCTGACACCACCTTGTTTCATTGGCTCAAGGAAACATGACAACAATACAATAAACAAAATGGATCCTCAATTTAACTTACAGTAACGAAAAATAATATATCTTTTAAATATACTGTATAATGTTTAAGGTATTTAAAAAAATGTGTATGAATTTCTTATGAAACATGGAAAAAAAACACCTTAAAAGATATGCTATAAAATATAGATGGCTGTCCCATAAATAAGACTATTCAATTAACATATGCTTAACACAATTAAACCACAAGAGAGGCAATCCTAACTTATGCTTCAAGTAAGACGCTACACATCTTTATAGCGATGTCTTGAACAAGTCGCTTCTCTTCTACTTAAGTGTCTTTTTTTATCGACAAGGATTTTACCTGGATCTTTCATTCGTCTCCCCTTCGCTCTGTGTTGGTATACGTTCACTGTCAACACGGCCAACCCCTTGCAATGATTTATTTCAACAAGCCTTAAATAAAAGCTCAATATTTCTTAAATATACAAAGTAATCATCTACACAATGTGATGTATGCAGAGCTTAAAATAACTACTTGACGTACTCTTCGAAACATAACTTAGTATAACACCGTGGATTACTGTGGGGAAAAAATGGTACAAGCTGAGTCTGTGTCCAAGACTTAACACACAAGGAAGAAGAATTCTTGTGAGGACTGCAGTTGGTGGTCAGTAAAGTAACTTCATTTGGTGGCACTCGTTCCTCCCTTAACGTCTATCGATGACGCCTCCCATTTGTAACAGTCCCCATAGAGTATAATGAAATGCTTCCATCACACTACGATAAAGTCACTCCTCAAGACGTTCTAACGTGTGTCAAAGACAATGCATGCATGCTTACTTTCATATACTTCCATCCATATGATAGAAAATAGCCTTCCTACTTCCCCTCACGATAGGTAGATTTTTTAAGAGCACTTTTTAAAAAAAACACTTTTCCTCTTTTCAATTGTTCAATTCTTAGTCTGAAGTTTGAACACTAAATTCTATTTTTATAAAGAACGTTACCTGAATGCAAGTTCTAATCTTAAGGCTTGTTTATTATCTTATAGTTTTAAATTATAATTCTCTTTTAAGAAAGTCTTTGGTGCTTATCTTTTACAAGTGCATTTAGCTGGGATTTCATAACAACGCATTATGACACTGTTGTTAAATGACATACATTAGTGAATGACTATGTAGTTAAATGACATATTGGTGGATGGCTATGTAGTTAAAGGACATATATTGGTAGATTACTATGTAATTAAATGGCATATATTGGTGGATGATTATGTAGTTAAATGGAATATATTGGTGGATGACTCTTAAGTTAAATGACACTAATAGGTTGTTGACTGCAGTTAAATGATATATATTGGTTGATGACTCTGTAGTTATATGACATATATTTGTGGATGACTCTAGCATGAGTGTCTTGTCAAAACAATGATACTTAATGACAAAACGCAATAAAAAAAACGAAACAATAGATAAAATGACATGATCAAAATGATCACACAAATATACTTAGTAACAAAACACAAATAACAATCTTATCAATATATTAAAGTCATGATTGATATGATTAAAATGGTATAATTTCAAAAGGTATTTCAAATGTTAGTTTACGTATTAAAATATATTAATCACAAATCACTTGCTAACTTTGCAGCAATATATGAGCTAAATTTAAGATGGAAAAAGTAAGGAATCAATAATAGAATACTCGAAAAAAGACACTTTTACAAAAATCTACTAAAATGTTAAAAGTAAATAATAATTCTCAAAAATTGAATTGTGCTATAGTTGCATGCTTCTATTTGATATATTTTTACAATATAATTTAAGTATTGGAAAACAAGAGAGGGGGTTAAATTCCAATAAATTTGCTTACAAAGGAAATAATTATGAACGCTTTTAAATATTCCTTTATATCTATATTTAGATATTGTTTTAGGGTATTTTATTTTTAATTTGTAAAGCACAAGTTCATTTAAAAATCTATCAAAACAAAGATTTAATGCTTTTTCCATTTGAAACATAGTTTTAATAAACTTTGAGATAACCTGTATATACCAAATTTATATTTAATTTAAAAGTTTAAATAACAAATCAATATAATGTTTAACAATTGTCATACCTATGATTGCTCTCGATATCGATCCCCTACATGTAGGGATGCAATAAATTAAAAATATGAAAAATGTCTGCCAATAGTTATTAGTTTTGCAAATAAAATTCAAAATACTGTTTTTTTTTTAGATAGTTTCACGAGAATTCTGAAATTTGTCCGTGAAAGATAAACAATAAATAGTTTCTTCAGGTTTTTCTTTCCGTTTAAGATTACTTTAAATGAACCTTCAGTGAAAACTATTGATGTGTTCTAAATAATTTTTTTGTATGTAATAGTACAATAATAGTTTGCATGTAGAAATGTACAAAATGTCAGAATATCTTGGGAAATTTAAGGATATGTTTTAAATGGAGCCATAGTCGTCTAAAGTATCGCGCAAGTTAGGTCCTATAACTCCACGGAAAATGATAAATTTATACAAAAAATAAATCACTTTTTGCATTGTATACCAATGACTATAAAATAGTTTATATAAAATGAATGATATTTCATATTAAATGTTTCAAATGACTAGTGATGAGAAAGGAAACGATGGGCGTAGGTACCGGACCAAAGTAAAATAGGTTATGGATAGTTAACCTGAAATAGCTTGATATTTTCTAACATATTTTCAAGCAACATTTTCGCCATTCCTCAGTAAAAAAAAAATGACTTTATATCTAGCACTGTTCTTTATTACTTGGTTCTGATAGAGACAATAGTTACTAGCGTAGTTAGTGTTAGTGATACCCCAGTCTTGTCAAGACTTATGCTATTACTTCGTTCTGATAGAGAAAATAGTTACTAGCGTAGTTAGTGTTAGTGATACCCCAGTCTTGTCAATACTTATGCTATTACTTGGTTCTGATAGAGACAATAGTTACTAGCGTAGTTAGTGTTAGTGATGCCCCAGTCTTGGCAAGACTTATGCCATTACTTGGTTCTGATAGAGACAATAGTTACTAGCGTAGTTAGTGTTAGTGATACCCCAGTCTTGCCAAGACTTATGCTATTACTTGGTTCTGATAGAGACAGTAGTTACTAGCGTAGTTAGTGTTAGTGATGCCCCAGTCTTGTCAAGACTTATGCCATTACTTGGTTCTGATAGAGACAATAGTTACTAGCGTAGTTAGTGTTAGTGATACCCCAGTCTTGTCAAGACTTATGCTATTACTTGGTTCTGATAGAGACAATAGTTACTAGCGTAGTTAGTGCTAGTGATACCCCAGTCTTGTCAAGACTTATGCCATGCTTCAATTCACAAAACAAACAAAGCATTTTACGATACATTCTTTCGCACCCTGATAAGAAAGAGTGACACCGGGCTGACCCCCTATTGGCCTCACTTTCAGAGGCGTACGTACAATGTGTGTACATGAGACATTGATTCATTTTCACACTCTCCCCCCCTCCCGCCCCAGCTCTAAAATAACATTTTTATTCATTAAGTACCATGAAATCACATTTTTCATGGAGATATAAGTCGCCACAATTCTTACTTTTGCTACGACTCAGCTACTGTCACTGTTTCTTGTTTGACATATTACAAACAGATGAACTATTTCTATTTAAAGATAGAAAGTTTGTTATGACAGGTAACATATATTGATGTATTTGTAGAGGGAGATAGGGCGACCGCGTTTCTGGCGTTTCATCCCCAAAAATAACTATCGAATTCTTTAGTTTGAAATTGCAAAAGTTGGGAGTAACCGCGAACATGTAAAGGTGGATCTCCGGTTTCCTCACCAACCGGACGATTAACACAAAATTTGGCGGCGAAACCTCCAGGAAGAGAACTCTTGAGGAAGGGCTCCCGCAGGGGTCAGCCCTAAGTTGCACCCACTTCCTTGCATACATCAATGACCTGCCACAAGTGCTAGCGACTAGCTAAGCCATGTATGTTGACTATTTGGTAATCTGGAGCACCGGTAAGGATGTCCACCGCCTACAAACGCTATTACAGCAGGACCTTTCCGCTATCAACAGGTATATGAGGCGGTGGCACCAGGAAATTAACATCGAGAAGACGGTCTATTCACTATTCACAAATGTGCGGACCATTCTCAAACAGGAGATCGAGCTCAAAGTGGGCGATGTAGCGCTCAAGTGGGACAAGCCGCCAGTTTACCTGGGAGTTAAGTTGTACCAAAAGGTACAAATGCATAATTTTGTACAGGACCTCTGCTCCCAGCCAACCGCCAAGCTCAACCTGGTGAAAAAACTGGCTTGCGAAAGTTGGGGCGCGGGCGCAAGTACGCTTAGGGCTCTTTTCCTAAGCAGTGTGAGGTCGGTGATGGATTATAGCATGACGGTCGAATCCTTTGCAAGCAAGACCGCACTGGAAAAAATGGGTCGAATCAAGAATCAGGCTCTGAGATTCATCTGTGGGGCATATAGGACTACTCCCACAGCTTCTGTAGAGGTCTTGGCCAATATAGAACCGTTACAAATTAGGAGGGAAAAGTCGATATTAAGTACCGTGTAGAGGTACCGCGGCTCGACGAAAAAACGAACCAGCCTTCCAAATGCAGAATAACTGGGTGGGTGGCAGGAGACTAAAAAAGGACCTCTTTCATGCACCAGGTCGTGGAGCTGGAGAGGACAGTCACCTTGCCCCCAAGCGGCTCGACGAAAAAACGAACCAGCCTTCCAAATGCAGAATAACTGGGTGGGTGGCAGGAGACTAAAAAAGGACCTCTTTCATGCACCAGGTCGTGGAGCTGGAGAGGACAGTCACCTTGCCCCCAAATAGAGAACGTCTGACCTTGATCCCAGTTAATCCGCCATACACGGAACCATCACGTCCCTCCATACATTTGGCCTTGACTCATGCAGCAGTGACGAAACGCAGCCCTGAACATGTCCAGAAAGCGGCTGCCCTTGAGACCATGGATGTGTTTGCACACATACCTGTGAAAATGTTCACGGACGGCTCTGCCGACCTGAGAAAAAGAACTGCAGGGTACGGTGCGCTTATACAGTACCCAGTGGGAGGACCACCCATTGAGGAACTCTCGGGGCCTTGTGGGACTACATCGTCAAATTTTGATGCGTAGCTTATAGCTATGCACATGGCCTTGAAAAGAGTCCACGACACTTTGAAAGGGACGGAACATGCGGAGCTTGATGTGGTTCTTTTCTCAGACTCAAGATCTGCTCTTGAGATCTTGGAGAAGAGACAGGGTACCACACACTTGGTCAACGTCATTACCAACGACGTATGCAGACTCGGTGAACTAGGGTGCAAGGTTACAATACAGTGCATACAAAGGCACTTCAACATCAGTGAAAGATATAAGTCGCCACAATTCTTACTTTTGCTACGCCTCAGCTACTGTCACTGTTTCTTGTTTGACATATTACAAAGAGTTGAACTATTTCTATTTAAAGATAGAAAGTTTGTTATGACAGGTAACATATATTGATGTATTTGTAGAGGGAGATAGGGCGACCGCGTTTCTGGCGTTTCATCCCCAAAAATAACGATCGAATTCTTTAGTTCGAAATTGCAAAAGTTGGGAGTAACCGCGAACATGTAAAGGTGGATCTCCGGTTTCCTCACCAACCGGACGATTAACACAAAATTTGGCGGCGAAACCTCCAGGAAGAGAACTCTTGAGGAAGGGCTCCCGCAGGGGTCAGCCCTAAGTTGCACCCACTTCCTTGCATACATCAATGACCTGCCACAAGTGCTAACGACTAGCTAAGCCATGTATGTGGACTATTTGGTAATCTGGAGCACCGGTAAGGATGTCCACCGCCTACAAACGCTATTACAGCAGGACCTTTCCGCTATCAACAGGTATATGCGGCGGTGGCACCAGGAAATTAACATCGAGAAGACGGTCTATTCACTATTCACAAATGTGCGGACCATTCTCAAACAGGAGATCGAGCTCAAAGTGGGCGATGTAGCGCTCAAGTGGGACAAGCAGCCGGTTTACCTGGGAGTTAAGTTGTACCAAAAGGTACAAATGCATAATTTTGTACAGGACCTCTGCTCCCAGCCAACCACCAAGCTCAACCTGGTGAAAAAACTGGCTTGCGAAAGTTGGGGCGCGGGCGCAAGTACGCTTAGGGCTCTTTTCTTAAGCAGTGTGAGGTCGGTGATGGATTATAGCATGACGGTCGAATCCTTTGCAAGCAAGACCGCACTGGAAAAAATGGGTCGAATCCAGAATCAGGCTCTGAGATTCATCTGTGGGGCATATAGGACTACTCCCACAGCTTCTGTAGAGGTCTTGGCCAATGTAGAACCATTACAAATTAGGAGGGAAAAGTCGATATTAAGTACCGTGTAGAGGTACCGCGGCTCGACGAAAAAACGAACCAGCCTTCCAAATGCAGAATAACTGGGTGGGTGGCAGGAGACTAAAAAAGGACCTCTTTCATGCACCAGGTCGTGGAGCTGGAGAGGACAGTCACCTTGCCCCCAAATAGAGAACGTCTGACCTTGATCCCAGTTAATCCGCCATAC
>CAXITT010001449.1:42284-61089 GCA_964033795.1 Lymnaea stagnalis
TAAAAGCTTGTCTAGAGCAGGCTGGCACAGTGTTAAAAGCTTGTCTAGAGCAGGCTGGCACAGTGCTAAAAGCTTGTCTAGAGCAGGCTGGCACAGTGCTAAAAGCTTGTCTAGAGCAGGCTGGCACAGTGCTAAAAGCTTTTCTCTACCACATTGACTTATAAATTTAAAAAATGACAACCGCAATCAACAAAAAAAATTAAAATCTCACCTCCTTTCAAACCCCGCTAAAATTCACCCCAACGCTAACCAACCTTCTCCAACCCTAGCTAACCTACCCCAACCCTAAACAACCTTCCCAAATACAAACCACACTTACCCAACACTGACAAACCTATCTCAATCCAAACTAATGTCACTTAACCCTAACCAACTTCATCCAGCCTTAATCAACCTCACTTTAGCCTAACACACGTCACAAAATCTAACCAATCTCAGCCATATCTAATAATCTCATCCAAATTGACCCAATAAATCCATTTGACCCAAACTTAACCAAACTCACCAACCTTAACAACTACTCCCACTTCAACCAATTGTAATCAACTTGACAAACCTACAACCTTGCCAAATTGTATTTATTTGTTTTAGCTATACGTTTTTGTATTACATATATTCATAGTGGACTCTCAAAATTAAATGCGAGCGGAAATGTTAAAACTGACCAGTGTACAAGGGGAAAGGTGGTCGGTGGAGGTGTGCGACGAGTTGGTACATAATTTTTGCGTTTTTTACGTAGTTGATGAAATAAATCTGCTGCATAAAGGAGAGTGATGCATTAGCATCACAAAGGGTGATAACTTTATGAAATTTTTGTGAAATTTTTAGCAACTCACTTCCCCCCATTGCTCAATATTATTTTTTATAAAGAATGTATACGAAAAACGTTATTTTTAAGACATGTTTATTTTCTTTAACTGGTTAAATTGTAAATCTAAAATTAAAGTGTCCTTGATGCAAAACAGTTACAAGATCATTTCGATGGGAGTTCCATAATAGTGCTTTATGACTCTGTAGGTACATGACATAATAGTGCTTTATGACTCTGTAGGTACATGACATAATAGTGCTTTATGACTCTGTAGGTACATGACATAATAGTGCTGTATGACTCTGTAGGTACATGACATAATAGTGCTTTATGACTCTGTAGGTACATGACATAATAGTGCTTTATGACTCTGTAGGTACATGACATATATTGGTTGATGACTCTGTAGGTACATGACATAATAGTGCTTTATGACTCTGTAGGTACATGACATAATAGTGCTTTATGACTCTGTAGGTACATGACATAATAGTGCTTTATGACTCTGTAGGTACATGACATAATAGTGCTTTTTGACTCTGTAGGTACATGACATAATAGTGCTGTATGACTCTGTAGGTACATGACATAATAGTGCTTTATGACTCTGTAGGTACATGACATAATAGTGATTTATGACTCTGTAGGTACATGACATAATAGTGCTTTATGACTCTGTAGGTACATGACATAATAGTGCTTTATGACTCTGTAGGTACATGACATAATAGTGCTTTATGACTCTGTAGGTACATGACATAATAGTGCTTTTTGACTATGTAGGTACATGACATAATAGTGCTTTATGACTCTGTAGGTACATGACATAATAGTGCTGTATGACTCTGTAGGTACATGACATATATTGGTGGATGACTCTCATAAGATTTATCACCTGGCCGTTTTTAGATGTTTTAATTAACTTATTTTACACTATGTAAGATGTAATCAAGTTTCAAGACAACTAAACCTTTAAAAAGTTGAACAAAATGACAATTATTTTCATTAATAAATTTGCCGTAGTTATATAGAAATAGAAATAGAGTGATTATGTGTTTTAATTATTATTTTTTTTAATCTATAAGAAATATTGACTAGAAAATATAACGTTTCAGACCAATCTAATAAATAATTTTTTAAAACTTTCTTTCACCCCTTTCAAAATTCAAAATTTGTCATTACATCCGGTTCAAGACCAAAGACAAGCCACAATGGCTATTGTCTCAATTTTTCATGGATCTACTTCTACTGCTTAAATTTTCAGTCCACGTTTCGCTTCCATCGTTTCTCCGTTCTGGGTAAATATCATTGCAATAGTAGATTAAACAGGTAATAGTATAATAGTATAATAGTATTGATAGTAAATGTATTTTTTAAAGAATGATTGTAATTTATTTAAATTTAAATCGAGTTTATCAGTCATTGTTCGTTCGAAATTATGGGATAAATAAATGACCTGGCTATGTCATCGCATGGGTACCAGATGGGCAAATTCCGATTATATAAATATACATGTCTACTTATTTAATAAAATATTATAATCTAACAAGATTAGATTAAACCTGCAGTCTAAACTTGTTAGGCTTATAGTTTAAAATGGTCTAGACCTTGACAGCAAAACACATGGTGAACATCGAAACATTACTTATAATTATATTTTATAAATTCAATATTTTAAAGAATATTATAGTGTTGTAATAAAGTGGGCCTATACTATGATTTGCATAATCATATTCCATACCAAATCAATATGATTATAAAATAAATAGGCCTGGGCCATGTATTAATAGGCTTTAAGATTGAATTCTGTTGATTTACTTTCGTAACGATTATTTGTTTACATGGCTGGTTGTTAACTCTGCACACAACCGTCTGGAGTGTTGCCACTTACAGCTCTCTGCAGAGCTGCCTTAGTGTTTGGTTAGGGTTCCCTCGCCTTTGTGGGTCCCACCACTTCCTATGGTGGGTTGCCCCTTACAACTCTCTGGATAGCTGCCTTAGTGTTTGGTTAGGGTTCCCTCGCCTTTGTGGGTCCCACAACTTCCTATGGTGGGTTGCCCCTTACAACTCTCTGGATAGCTGCCTTTATTTGTGGTTAGGGTTCCCTAGCCTTTGTGGGTCCCACCACTTCCTATGGTGTGTTGCCCCTTACAACTCTCTGGATAGCTGCCTTTATTTGTGGTTAGGGTTCCCTAGCCTTTGTGGATACCACCACTTTCTACAGGGCATACTTCAGTAGTCAGAAAATACTCAAAATTAAAAACATAACAAGATAAAAAATATATTTTTTAAAAATAAAACTGTCATCAGAGCAGTTGTAACATATCCAAAGGAAACTTTGAACCTAACTAAAACGGCAGTAAATCTATTAAACAAATAGGAGAGGAAAGTTCTCAGGAAATAAATGGATCAACAAAGGATGAATATGTATGGAGAATATGAACCAATCATGAAATGTACAGTCTATATCAGGATCACACGATAGCAGCAGAAATAAAAATAGGCTGGTTACGCTGGGCAGAACATTTATAGAGAATGATAAATGGCAGAGGAACAAATAGGGTGCATCACCAATACCCGACAGGAAAAAGTCTCACAGGCAGATCTAGACTTAGAAGGATGGATTATGTGTAAATGGATATACAACAGCTGAAAGTCCAGGCATGGAAAAGAAAGGCATTAGTTTCGTCTGAGTGGAAGGAAGTGGTGACGCAGGCCGATGCCCAATATGGGCTGTAGCGCCACAGGGATTAATGGGTTGGATTGAACACATTAAAATTAGGCCATTAAATATTCAACAACATACTTTTCTTTTTTAATATGTTCAGGCTTAGAGCGTGTTTTAATCAAATTTAGTTTTCTTTATACAATAGTAATGTTAAAGCAGAAATGACCTAGTTTTGTTATAAGCCTAGAATATAGGATATGTTTTACCACGATTTTCATCTATTTGCAAACTTAGGTCAAGAGGTCAAAAGGTCAAAAGAGAGTAGAGACTTTGCCACTGTGGAGACAACAAAGTTAATCCTACCAGCAAAAATACAAGTCTCAACAAAGTGTTTTCTGTTGTACACCACACTGGGAACTTTTTAGACGTTCTGAGCTTCCTGAAAAATCGATTTAACAATGAATGAACATCTACGTGTAAGCATTAGAATTAGGATATTTTAAATGAAGCACTAGTACAAAAGTTGTGTCGCAACGATGAATAGGCATTTACAATTTTGTAATGCCTACAACTGTTACTGACTCGTATGCAAATTAATAATATATTATTCATAAAAAATAAACTTAGTAGCTTACTTATTTGTTATTTTGGTTTGAGTTAGAGAGTTAAATTTTAGTTAGTAAAGTAGACCTACTTTTTATTTCCACTAAAAATGTGTCCACTCTAAATTTTTGTAGGGGAATAATATAAACCTAATAATACTTGGCATTTTGGATTCTCTAAATCTATTTTTCTGTTAACATATTCAGTTACGTTTGTTATTTCTGCTACAAATCTTGCCGTGAATGGCTTTTTAAATTCTAAACTCATTCATAATTCATCTAACATTCATACCAAAACAACATAATAATCATTTAACCTTGATTTTACCATTAATTAAATGATTTGCTATTGAAATTTCAGTTTTTGTCTGATCTGTTGACTAAGATATAATATATAGAGGTCTTTGATGGCAAATAGGACATTACGATGAGATTTAAACTTGCTTCAAGACCTATCAATATGAAGGTGAAGCTTTGAGTTTGAGTTGTACAGAAATGGCAAAGCTATTTGATTTAATATTATAATAATTTTTTTGTTGTTTACAGTTTGTTTGAAGTTGTTTTTACATTTAAATTCTCAAATTGAATTTTTTTTCTTATTACTCATCAAGAAATACTGATTTAGCTCTGCTTGGAATAAATAAAGTGGATATATTTTCTATCATATATAACGGTCAACTGTACTTAATCAATGAAGAATTACTGATTATTCTGGCAACTCTTGTTGTTAGGGTGATACAGTAATTGTGTTACTCTCATACAGATGACACTAATGTGTATAACTTGCATATACTAAACATTAAACTTAATCGCTTTATATCCTACGTAAGTATGTTCACATTTTCCATCTGATAGCATTGTTAATGTATCTGTAGCTTTAAATTTAATTGCAAATGCATTGTGTATTATTTTTGTAGACGCATTGGTCTTTTCTATTTGCAAGATTGGAATCACAACTATCTCTAAAATCGTAAAAAAACTGTTCATTCTAATGAGTCCATATCTACAAGTCAACAGCATTCCAGTACAGCTTGGTGAATACCGGTACTCTTGTGTCTCATGGGACACCCTACAACCTGATATAAAGATATGAAGAGATATATCCATATTGTTGACAATAATTTATCAAGATTGTTTATAATGCAACAGTGGATTTTTTTAATGGGGTAAGTCCCAGTTTACAGTATAACTTGGAAATAACAGACATTTAAATAGCACTGATCCTAACATTTGCAAAAATTCTGTCACTTTTAGATCACATTCTAACTGGGGTATTTCTCAATAGTGGTTTGACCTGTAGCCCACGTATATACTATAGTATTACTACAACATTAATTGTTTGTAACCTTATTGCGCGAATTATTTTTTGTTTATAATTGAAAGAGTGTTTGCTTATTTAATGGGGGTGGTACTAGAATGCGAGGTCATGTAACATATAGTTTTAAATTTACCTGATTGGCCATGGACCACACTGCAATATATACTGTATTTATGTATACAATCTAACATGGTTATAATAAGCCTCGAAACAGCTCTGCTCATGACATATGCTCTAACTAACTAAACACAAAAATATTTTTAAAATGCTTTGATTAACATGCAAATAGCACCCATTTTGCTTTGTTCCCTGTGCAATGCATTATTTGCAGGATTTAATTTAATCATTGTGTAGAGGTTTGTATCATAATTCTTTCCTAAATTGTAATTACCTGGGATTGAACGATTTTGGGAAAAGGGCTACTGCTCTAAATATGTGTAGATATTGAAGCTTCTTATTAATTTATATTCCATATTTTATTAACTAGCACTTTATGTAGCCAATTTTAAGTTTGTCTTTACATCGAACATAATTTTATAGTTGGGAATCACCACTGCACAGTGCCTTGTATTAAATGGTTGCGTCATTAGGGAGGTTGTATGCCATTACTCTAGTGAAATTTTAATATATAAACTAATTTAATTATACATCAACATAACTTTCAACAGCAATGTGGCATTTTAAATTGTGCTATAATCTGTTTTTGTTGCTTTCTCTTTTAGTTTTATTTTCAAAGAGCAAGGATGACAGTATTGTTCAGGCAATGCGAGATGACAATATTGTACAGACACGTTGAGATAGCAGTATTATACATAAAAGTTGAGATGACAGTGGCCTTTAGTGGACAAACTAGTTGAGATGGCAGTGATGGAGAGACAAAAAGTTCCCCTAAGATGTTACAAGTTCGGGAGTCGTATCACTGACCAAGACATAGGCTGAATTTCATTGATTAATCCGAAAGTGGGTACACATTTTGTAACATGCTTGAAAAAGATTCGTATTTTATTGTTTAGTTCTAATTATATTTTTTGTTAAAAATTAGTTCAGGGATTTAATGGCATGCTATCAAACTGAGAGCTGTATTTAGACTGGTTGGGATTTACATTATACTATCGTTAATTTTACACTAGTCATTTTACGATAATTTATTTTTAAAAACAATATTACAAACGATATTATTGTTAACGGTAAGATGAAAAATAACAGTATGTAATTATTAAATTACAATAGGCTAACAGCGATAACTTATCGCTTAGTCTAAGATCTCACAGCTTGTACACGATATATTATCGTTTTTTGGGGGTACTTTTACAATAGCTATTTTAGAATGTAGGTAAAGCCAAGATGAACATGATTAAAGCAATATAATTTAAAGGTTACATTTATGTTTGTATTTACTTAAAGCAATCAAAATCAAGGTTGTTAAACTCACTAAGTAAATTTGAAGCGCTTTTTTTGTTAGGCTAAATATGGCATGCTACGATAATAAATAAAACTCAGTAATATTTACTACGTATTTTTTAAAAATGCATGCTTGCACATAAACGTCCTAAAAAGAATATTATAAATGGTCTTCGAATTACATAGTCTTAAAACTAACCTGCATTTTTGTTGAATGATTGTATACTATAAAAATATCTTTTAAAATGAATTGTTCACCTCTTGTATACAAACAAAGTTATTTCAAATGGAAATAAACCTTTAATTTTTGCATCTTTTTATTATATTATTTGAGAGATTACATAACACATAATTTGGATTTTAGATTTTGCAAAGTTTATGTATAAAAAATAACACTTAATATAACATAAAAAAATAATGAGTATATAAAAGAAGATGTTGTTTTATTTTAAAATCATATTTTTAAAAGAAAAGAAACTATAATATAAAATGTTTAATTCTTGTTGTATTTTAATCCAAATATGCTTATCAAATGCCAGGTTTAAAAAAAAAAATATATATTTTGTTAAAAAAGGACAACTTTCGAATTAAGTCTTTACTAATCAAGACGGAACTTATAATTTCGTCCCATCCATATTCAAATACTCTCCCACCACCAACTTTTCCTGTATGGGCAATATTTCCATCTCACCACCATCTCTCTTGTCTCAATCAATTTTTCCCCTTGTATCAATATATGAATTGCAGATCCCCGTCCCAACAGTGTTTCTGATCCTCCCATTTGTTAGATGTGTAGGGTTCAAAGTTCATTGTTTTGTGTACAACATGTTTGTTCAATTGGAACCCATAAAAAAAAAAAATCAGGTCAGCAGATGCGTAACCAGAGTGTTTGAAACCTGGGAACCCGATATTTTTGTCAATATGAATCATCTTATGTTTTTAAACAAACAATGGAATGTTTAATGTCAAGGTTAGATGTCGAGGCTATAACCGAGTTATATACCAACGTTTAATGTCAGGGTCATATGTAAGATTATATCCAAGTTAAATGACAGGATGATATGTAAGTTTTCTTCGAGACTTCTAAGTACTATATTACTATATAACCACTTATAAAACTATTCACGTATATAATTCTAGCCAATAACATAATGTGTTTTAAATAAATAAAATTTCAAAATGAGATATGTTAGACTTGTCCAATAGTATCAATAATAATATAATTAGAAAGAAAGACAAATAAACGAATGTCAAATACATTTCAAAAAAAAATTAAAACTATTTAACTTAGTTTTTGCATACGTAGGACTTAAACCAATTAGATTTCTAAAATCTTTGTCCGATTAGTTTGAGAATAAACCTGGTGGGTCGAGGTGTTACAAATACAAAGTTAATTTTTCATAAGATACCAACAATACCTAAAAAAAGTACTTCACAGGGGGGAGGGGGGTCGAAATTCGCGATATTTTTGCGTACGTAATTGATGGATGGCCTCTTACAAGTTAAGAAATTAAATTTTATATATATTACATCTTGTGACGTTATATTGACTTTTGTTGTCGATAAAAATGTCAACATATAAAGGCATTTAAAACGGAAGTTATTTTACTTGTAATGTAGTTTACGCTTAATAAGCATATGTACAATATTAATAACTAATAAAAATGTAGGTCCCACATTTTTTTACCAGGTCCTGGGACCCTGCGGGACCTGTTGTAGCGTCGCCACTGCTTCACCCTATATTCCAGTATATATACCATAGGCTTACATACAGTCCTACACACTACCTGCCGTATTTATGCAATATGCTTACAGACATTCCTACGCACTAACAGCCGTATTTAAAACAAAACTACTCCTATAGAAAGTCCTACAGACATACGTCCTACCTGCTGGTGTATAAAAATAGTCGTAAGGACTGTCAAACACCCATGGTTCTATTTTAATTAATTTAATAGTCGACTCGGAAAAAAATCATCTTTCTCTCCTGAGTTCAAGGGTCACGCATGACGTCATGCATGACCCTCACATGCTCTAAAGTATTATTTCCCACTCAGTGCTATTAATGTAAAGCTTGATTCGTAGAGGGAGGACCGGTTGGGAATAGGAAGCAGTTCACCACAAGTGCAATATAAATAAGAGATGAACAGAAGTAACATCAATACGACTATACAATTGCAATGAACTGTAGTAGTATAATGTTAGCCCCTATGTTGATGTACCATCTGGATAATAAAGTGAAATAACTATTTAAACAGTTTGACTGTGTACACAATGATTTGATATTGGATAATATTAATTGAGAGGTACACATAGATACATAAAGCTAATACGTTTTAAGGTCTTGTGTCTTTATTTTATCTCATACATTGTGAAATAAGTATGATGAGGATAGGAGATGTGAACACTGGTGGTGATCTGACTTATGACTTATAGTGAGGAGTATCTCTCGTATGGGATCTCCTCTTGGCAGTCTGTCTAGAGATTCGTTATTTAAGCCAAATTACCTCACAGACATAACGCCTATCTATATACATATAGTATAGACTGAAACGAAGTCTTAGTTAAAGGTGAAATTAACTACACATATTGATTGCATAATATTATTTACAGCTTCCTCCGTAAAACACTCTTATATATACATTAAACGGATTTCATCCAATGAGAAAGGTATATCAACACAAAGCAAGTGTCCCTAACATAAACACAGTATCATCATTATTACTGCTATATTGCTCAAGTTCTATACTCAATCTTGGTTGACTTAGCCTTTATAATTCGGGTGCTGATCTCGGTGGATCACACAGTGTAGGATTTTTTTCTACTCTACAAGCGTGTCCTTGTTCCGATCTTCGGAGCTGTTCTAAGCGTAGTGGAGACGGCGTTCTCGCTCGTAGATTCAGTGGGATCTCTGCGAGGGGAAGATGACTCTCCCGCAATAAATCATGCTGGTGAAAGTCCCTGGATTTCAAAGTCCTAGCTGTCAGGTAGTTTGGTGTAGGTTGTTGATCAATCCCCTAGTTCCAGCTTCAAGGTAAGTCGGTCAAGTAATAGAAACCAGGCTAAAGGCAAAATGATACAAAAATAGATAAGTACCCAGGCGAATATCCATAAGCTGATAAGTCCCGTTCCAACAGCAACGAATTCAGATCTATGTATGGAAGGTGACGTAGCTTGTACATATATACATCCAATTTGTGGATGGAATTATAAGTCTTGTCAAGTTCGGCGAGAGCATATGTTGCATCGCGACAATGTTAGACCAAGCAAACATTTTAATGAATGAAGTATGGGACGTATAATCATTATCAATCATTAAATTTACAGTTACATAGTATACATATCGTCTTCTCGTTAATCGAGACATGAGTGAGTTGGAACAACAACCTACCATCCCCATGAGGGAATGGTGGCGTGTCGTAGCAAACGGAAAAAGTAATAATAGAATTCATAATATCAATAAAATGTAATGTTGGCATTGTTAGAATAAGATCAAACGCGATCGAATAATGGCTGCATAGCTATATGACTATATGAAAAATACAAGTGCAATACCATAACATCCAAATCGGGGTTGCGTACTTAATAGTCTCCAGGTAGCAGTTGCAGTTAAGTATCACGCTAGTGAAGTACTAAGTCTAGTCACTTCAAGCGTCCACAATCAAGTGATAAGATCTTAAAAGTCATATACTTGCTAAAATCCTAGGTTGCAGTTATGTATCACGCTAGTGAAGTTTTAAGTCTAGATCCTTCAAGCGTCCACGGTCAAGTGATCAGATCATAAAAGACAGATTCTTGCTTGTTCAGGCTATTTATTCGAGTTGGGTGTTGATTAGATGGTGATTCAATTGGGTGATTCAAATATTGTTTGTTTTCCCATCCAATGACAATCACTTTCGATGTTGCGGTTTTGACCTTCTACCCTCAAATTTTATCGGGCTGAGGTGAACATCCTAATTCACGCTTTGGCGTGAGTTTTCTGGTTTAGAAATGCAATAACCCAAAGGGGCGATACTCCACTTTGCTGCCTCCAGGGCAAAAATGAAAGGGGGGGGGGGGAATGGTATTATTTCCTCAAGGTTCATCGGTCGGATGGGTTGAACGCAAATCGCACGCTCTGGGGGTGATCGAACTGATGCAGTAATGCGATAGCACAAAGGGAACTCACTCGTGCTAAGCGAATGCGGGGCAACTTGAGGGGAGGGAAAGGTGTTATTATACAAGGATTTCCAAGGGCGTACTTACGATAGAAGAAATTTTACAAAGTCCAGCTTCAGATCGTCACAACAATACATACGTACATTTAACATTTAACTAATCAATATGAGTAAGGTAGTATAATATTTATGTATATATATTTCTCTATCTTTTGTATTTCTCCCTCTCACTCTCTTTCTCTCTATCTCATGTTCTCTTGGTTTCTCTCTATTATCCTTTTCTCTCTCTCTTTTTTCTCAGGCTTTTCTCTTTCTTTATATCTCTATATATCTTTTTTTCGCTCTCTCTTTTCTTTCTATCACTTCTTACTTTCTATACTTCTTTCTCTCTATTTTATCTCTCTTTCTTTTTCTGTCTTTTTTTTTCTCACTCACTCAACTGTATGTAATCGAAGCTAGAGTTAGAAAAGTATTTTTTTTTTTTAAACCATCACACTAACATCTCAAAACAACAAGAAATATCCTGGAAGAACATACATTTTATATTTAAATATATTTTATAGAACTCACCTAGAATGACATAACTATGTTTGTATTGAACAACGAAATGCTTGCGATATTGATGCAATATTTTTTTGTGTATTTGATTAAGTCACATAGGACCTTCTAGATTGTGGGTCATTTATTTAAATTTAATGATTTTCTAGTTCACTGTCCCTCGGACAATTTTGTTGCTTAGGCTAAAGTTTTTTAAATCAGTTTACAGGTTCACAGTCCCTCAGAAATTGTTGGGCCGTGCCTATAGTTTCATTGTTCACTGTCACACTGACATCCTTAGGACTGGGGCAATAGTTTCATGGTTCACTGACACACTGACATTCTTAGGGCTGAGGCTATAAATTAATAATTGAATTTACCGGTTAACTGTCCCTCAGACATTGTTGTGGCTGGGGCTATAATTTCATGGTTCACTGCCCCTCAGACATTGTTAGGGCCGGGGCTAAAGTTTCATGGTACACTGCCCTTCAGACATTGTTTGGACTGGGGCAAAAGATTCATGGTTCACTGCCCCCAGACATTGTTGGGACATGGGCTCGACTTTCATGGTTCATTTAAACTATACAAGGATTTCCAAGGGCGTACTTACGATAGAAGAAATTTTACAAAGTCCAGCTTCAGATCGTCACAACAATACATACGTACAGTTAACATTTAACTAATCAATATGAGTAAGGTAGTATAATATTTATGTATATATATTTCTCTATCTTATGTATTTCTCCCTCTCACTCTCTTTCTCTCTATCTCATGGTCTCTTGGTTTCTCTCTATTATCCTTTTCTCTCTCTCTTTTTTCTCAGGCTTTTCTCTTTCTTTATATCTCTATATATCTTTTTCTCTCTCTCTCTTTTCTTTCTATCACTTCTTACTTTCTATACTTCTTTCTCTCTATTTTATCTCTCTTTCTTTTTCTGTCTTTTTTTTTCTCACTCACTCACTGTATGTAATCGAAGCAAGAGTTAGAAAAGTATTTTTTTTTTTTTTTAAACCATCACACTAACATCTCAAAAACAACAAGAAATATCCTGGAAGAACATACATTTTATATTTAAATATATTTTATAGAACTCACCTAGAATGACATAACTATGTTTGTATTGAACAACGAAATGCTTGCGATATTGATGCAATATTTCTATCATTTTTTTGTGTATTTGATTAAGTCACATAGGACCTTCTAGATTGTGGGTCATTTATTTAAATTTAATGATTTTCTAGTTCACTGTCCCTCGGACAATTTTGTTGCTTAAGCTAAAGTTTTATTAATCAGTTTACCGGTTCACTGTCCCTCAGAAATTGTTGGGCCGTGCCTATAGTTTCATTGTTCACTGTTACACTGACATTCTTAGGACTGGGGCTACAGTTTCATGGTTCACTGACACACTGACATTCTTAGGGCTGAGGCTATACATTTATTATTGAATTTACCGGTTAACTGTCCCTCAGACATTGTTGGGGCTGGGGCTATAGTTTCATGGTTCACTGCCCCTCAGACATTGTTTAGGGCGAGACAATAGATTCATGGTTTACTGTCCCTCAGACACTGTCTAGGGAGAGGCAATAGATTCATTGTTCACTGTCCCTCAGACATTGTTTAGGGAGAGGCAATAGATTCATGGTTCACTGCCCTTCAGACATTGTTTAGGGCGAGGCAATAGATTCATGGTTTACTGTTCCTCAGAAATTGTTTAGGGCCAGGCAATAGAATCATTGTTAACTGTCCCTCAGACATTGTTTAGGGCGAGGCAATAGATTCATGTTTTATTGTCCCTCAGACATTGTTTAGGGCGAAGCAATAGATTCATGGTTCACTGTCCCTCAGACATTGTTTAGGGCGAGGCAATAGATTTATGGTTTACTGTCCCTCAGGCATTGTTTAGGATGAGGCAAAAGATTCATGGTTAACTGTCCCTCAGACATTGTTAAGGGCGAGGCAATAGATTCATGGTTCACTGTCCCTCAGACATTGTTTAGGGCGAGGCAATAGATTCATGGTTTACTGTCCCTCAGACATTGTTTAGGGTGAGGAAATTGATTCATGGTTCACTGTCCCTCACACATTGTTTAGGGCGAGGCAATAGAATCATGGTTCACTGTCCCTCAGACATTGTTTAGGGTGAAGCAATATATTCATGGTTTACTGTCCCTCAGACATTGTTTAGGGCAAGGCAATAGATTCATGGTTCACTCTCCCTCAGACATTGTTTAGGGTGAGGCAATAGATTCATGGTTTACTGTCCCTCAGACACTGTCTAGGGCGAGGCAATAGATTCATGGTTTATTGTCCCTCAGACATTGTTTAGGGCGAGGCAATAGATTCATGGTTCACTGTTTCTCAGACATTGTTTAGGGCGAGGCAATTAATTTATGGTTTACTGTCCCTAAGACATTGTTGGGGCCGGGTTATAGCTTCAAACATATTGATGACTTGCTATGCACGATGCAAATATATATCTTCACGCAAAAATAGAGGTGAAAACTATTCATCAAGATGAACTTATTACTATTTCTTTTATATCAAAAGTGCCTAAATTTAACTCATCAGATGCTTAATATACGGTCAAGAATTTGTCACTTCTTTACTGGTACTTGAAGTAAGGTCACAGTGCCAGGCAAACGATACCTAGTGTGCCAGGCTAACGACACCTAGCGTGTCAGGCCAACGACACATAACGTTCCAGGCTAAAACACCTAACGTACTAGGCTAACGACATCTAGAATGCAAGGCTAACGACATCTAGAGTGCCTGGCTAACGACACCTAGAGTGCCAGGTAAACGACACCTAGCGACCCAGGCTAACGACACATAGAGTACCACGTAAACGATACATAGCGCACCTGGCTAACGACACCTAGCATGTCAGGCAAACGACACCTAGCATACCAGGCTAACGACACCACCGTGTCAGGACAACGACACCAAGCGTACACGGCTATCAACTTGCGTGCCAGGCTAACGACAACTATCGTGCCAGGCCAATGACAATTAGCTTAACAGGCTAAACTCACATAGCGTGCCAGGCTAACGACACCTAGCTAGCCAGGCCAACTACACCTAGCGTGCCAGGCCAACGACAATCAGCTTAACAGGCTAACTCAACTAGCGTGCCACTCGAATGACAACTAGCGTGCCAGGCTAATGACAATTAGCGTTCCAAGCTAACGACTTCAAGCATGCCAGGCAAACGACACCTAGCATTCCAGGCTAACGACAACGAGCATGCCAGGCTAACGACAACTAGCGTGCCGGGCTTATGACACCTAGCGTGCCAGGCTAAAGACAAAGAGTGTACCAGGCTAACGACAACGAGCGTGCCAGGCTAATGACATCTAGAGTGCAAGGCTAAAGACAACGAGTGTGCCAGGCTAACAACAACTAGCGTGCCAGGCTAACGACAACTAGCGAGCCAGGCTAACACAATATAGCGTGCCAGGCTAACGACACCTAGACTGCCAGGTGAACGACACCTAGCGTGCCAGGCTAACGACAACTAGCGAGCCAGGCTAATGGCACCTAGCTTTGCCGATCTGTTCTGTTATTCCGATCCCGCTGGTATCCCAATTCCATTTTGGTAAATATTCCAATGGAATCCTGATACAGCTAAGTTACCAATTTCTTCTTTTATCTGATATGGTAGAATAGATCTTCCCGATAGGATCTAGGTCCCTGTGGGTCCTGTCATTTTTCCGATACCGGTTATATCGCAATATCAGTTGGATCCCAATAACTATCTAATCCAATATTTTTGTTTTCCCGACTCTATTGCTTTTTTCAACATTGGTAGGATCAAGCTTCCCAATATGATCCCGAAATGAACCCAATTCTAGTGGGATCCCTTTTCCGTTGGTATACAGATACGTGTGTGATTTTGATACTAAAAAGATCCCGATACCGTTGGGTGCCATATCCCGATAGGATCCCGATCCAGTTAGTTCCCATATCCCATTATGATCTCGTTTCGCTGTTGAATTCCGATCCCTCTGGGTTTTAAATCCTTTGTGATACCGATCATGTCGGTATTCCGATTCCAGCGATATCTCGTTCCAAGTGGGATACAGCTATAGGTGGGTTCCCTATTCCAGGTGTATTTCGATCACGGCAGGATCGAGCTGCCCTATCCTATACCATTCCGATCCAGGTTGTATATCAATCCAAGGTCATTTCAATCCTGGTAGGTGGCCGATAACAGTAGGATTGAGTTTTTCGATAGGATCCCATTGCTGGTTTGAATACCGATCCTGTTAGTATCCATTTAAAAATATTCAAATAAATTTCTTTCTTGATTTCTCTTTTTTTTTTTTTTTTTAATTTTCATTCGAGATACATTTTGTTGCACTGTTTTATATTACAATCTCATCATTCCTTGTGTGTGTATTTATTCAATGAATCTACAATGTTTGCAGAGTAAAGCAATAGCAAAGCTGCACATATTAATGCAATAGTATCCTACTAAGTATGTGTATTTAGTCCAGATTGTTCACTTTTATTTCTATCGCACGTATTGTAGATTCACACTATGTAGATATTGTGTGACGTCATATTAAAACATTTAGAAGGGAATAAGTCAAACCACGTGTTGACAAAACCTGACATAGTGACGTCAAAGATCAATGAATAGGCGATAAGGGACATCAAGATGAATTTAAAAGACAATTAATAAGTATGAAAGTTTGTATAGACTATAGTGTACAGCAAGATGAATATTAAAGACAATTAATTAGTAGGTAAATAAATTCATATACACAATAGGAGACATCAAGATTAATATACATTACAATTACTGTTGGTAATAGAGTTGATTAAGACAATAGGGGACAGCAAGATGTACCAGTATATAATAGACAAATAAAAGGTTAAATAACAAATATATACGATATTGGAGAGCATGATGAATATAAAATACAATTAGTGTTACGATTTTAAAGCTAGTCAAAATTGGACGGAACATCTAAATCGATCCTTAAGTGTGGTAGCGAAGATGTATATAAACTTGTTCCCTAGTACCAAGATGAACTCTCTTACCCTCTACTGGCTTTTTATATGTATCCCTTGATAATGTCATGTATAGTCACAATTACTATTAGTTTAGTTCATTTGTGAGCGTCTGGATTCTATGATTATTGGAATGTGCAAATTAATTGTTAAATCAGGGTCAGATGAGACGTTAGATTTTCTTTCGCCCGTTGGGGTCGTCATCCACAAAATCCATCAACCATAAAGAAAAGATCTTATATATAAATGCATTTTAAGTACATGCACTGAACCAACAAAAATACAACTAAAGTATGTTGTACCCCAAGATGAACCGCTGCATCCGCCGACATCTTCCTACTCTCCTGCAATCAGTCTATGCTGTTTTAATAGATATATGTTTAACCGTTGTCAGAAGATGTGAGATCAACATGTTTAGATCCTTGTGGATATTGTCAGTGATTTGTGGGGAGGTGGGGGATGCCAGTAAGTCTAAAAATAGAGTTGATTAAGACAATAGGGGACAGCAAGATGTACCAGTATATAATAGACAAATAAAAGGTTAAATAACAAATATATACGATATTGGAGAGCATGATGAATATAAAATACAATTAGTGTTACGATTTTAAAGCTAGTCAAAATTGGACGGAACATCTAAATCGATCCTTAAGTGTGGTAGCGAAGATGTATATAAACTTGTTCCCTAGTACCAAGATGAACTCTCTTACCGTCTACTGGCTTTTTATATGTATCCCTTGATAATGTCATGTATAGTCACAATTACTATTAGTTTAGTTCATTTGTGAGCGTCTGAATTCTATGATTATTGGAATGTGCAAATTAATTGTTAAATCAGGGTCAGATGAGACGTTAGATTTTCTTTCGCCCGTTGGGGTCGTCATCCAGAAAATCCATCAACCATAAAGAAAAGACCTTATATATAAATGAATTTTTAGTACATGCACTGAACCAACAAAAATACATCTAAAGTATGTTGTACCCCAAGATGAACCGCTGCATCCGCCGACATCTTCCTACTCTCCTGTAATCAGTCTATGCTGTTTTAATAGATATATGTTTAACCGTTGTCAGAAGATGTGAGATCAACATGTTTAGATCCTTGTGGATATTGTCAGTGATTTGTGGGGAGGTGGGGGATGCCAGTAAGTCTAATCAGAGCTGTAAGTGCACTAAAGAACACCTGGGACGCTAATCGGGAAAGTAGTTGCACTGAAAAAACCAGAGACTATAATCAGAGCAGTAGTTGCACTAATGAAAGTCTGGGGCACTAATGAGAAAAGTAGTTGCACGGAAGAAAGTCTGAAAGTCAAAACAGAACAGTAGATGCACTGAAGAAAGTCTGGGACACTAATCAGAAATAGTTTGGCACACGGGGACGATTTCCCCACTCTTCCCCTCTTTGTTGATTACTTTATATGATTCACTTTTAAAGCCAATTGAATTGTTAATTATTTTAAATTAATTTAAACAAAAGAATTTTCTTTTTGGTCAAACAGAATGAAACATGTGTCAATAGGTATTTCATACATGATTTAGTCAAAGATGGACGGAAATATGAGCCTCGGGGCGGAAAGCGTGAGTTAATGTTTATCCAGGAGCCAAGTGGTAGACAACATGAGGATATACTCAGCCAAGAGCCAAGTTGCAGACATTATGAGAACATAACAAAGAGATACGAAGAGATACGATGTGTAAAATGTGTGAAATTTACATCTAAACTAAAATATGGGAAACAAAAAAAAAGTGTGATTCAAAGAATTTAAAAATGGAACTGTAAGTTGAATTAAGATAACATACATGTTGTTTAAATTTAAAGAAAAAAAAACAGATAAAAAGAAATCTTAACACAATTGTTATGTTCATAGATATAAATGCTTTTTTTAGATACATGCAATAAAAATATTGTCACTTAAAAGTGCCTTTTCTTTGTCTTCCCATAGAATTTACAAAATCATTGTGTGATTACTTATGTTTAGTCTCACCTGCAGACGAATGGCCGATACTTGCTTCTATATGCATTACCCTAGTATTTTACCAATTAGTGGCCAATGTTTGCTTCTATATTCAATACCCTAGTTTCTGACCCGTTACTGACCCATGCTTGCTTCTATATCCAATATCCTAATGTCTGACGAGTTAGTGTCTCACGCTTGCTTCTATATGCAATACCCTTGTTTCTGACCCTTTAGTGACCCTTGCTTGCTTCTATATTCAATATCCTAGTGTCTGACCCGATAGTGGCCCTTGCTTGCTTCAATATGCAATACCCTAGTGTCTGACCCGTTAGTGGCT
>CAXITT010001450.1:3657-52817 GCA_964033795.1 Lymnaea stagnalis
TCGTCCGTGCCTGTCAATCCCTTATATAGGTGGGTCTACCGACGCCCAAGCCCTGCCTTCGAGACATTTCGAGAAAAATCCCAATCATTCTACCAAATACTATTTGGAACAGATTAATTATTTTTAGTGGCTGGCGGTGTATACAAGGATACTTCAAAGGCCTAAGCCACGCCCCTTTGTGAACACAGCGTCTCATGCGGGGTCAATCAGAGGGCACGTACGAGAAATATTGTGTAAACAAGCTCTCTGTAACACAACATTTAAAGTAAAATGAAAGGCCAAATTTACCATCGTGTAGGTTCTCTGATGCCAATACCAAACACAGATCACAAATGTCTTCAAATGATTTCATGGGGAATACTAATGAGCAAATCGATCAACGTTGTCATATCAATACGGGCACTAAACGAGAAATCGTCGCAGCAATGCAAACGTTATTTTTGCAACACAATGAATTAATTCAAATGTATAGAGTTGCACTTGAAAAGATGCCGACTGATGAATACAAAGTCATAGTCAGAGCAGACTAAACACATGTCGGCCAACATGAAAGACAATACAATGCACCAACAATTGATGAAGTGGCGATCATTATAGTTGGCAAAGAATTTAACTCAAGTGATATAATTCTTCATCGCAGAAGTGTTGATGTTCAGCGAGTCTCAGAAACTCATCGTTCATACGTTTGATTGCAATATCCTATTTTATTTTGGGAAGGAGAAGATGGATATCATTTTGACATCAAATTAAGAAATTCGAATAAGAAAGACAGTGCCATGAAATACTATTCATATCGATTGATGATTCATGAGTTGGGAATGACTTCTCGGAATCGATCTGCAAACACTTTTTTCGCTCTTGATTTGCAACGAGAAACGCTATTTGATATCGAAGCATTAGGTATGGTACATTTTTTCAAATGAATCTTTCGAAATTGGTTCCATTGAAGTTACTATTTTAAATGGAAAATTTAAACTACTTTTGCCATTCACCCCAATGATTCCAACAGATATGCAATTTGAATTCAAACGCCTACAGTTTCCGATGCGACACGCGTCTACAATGACTATCTACAAATCACAGGGACAATCGCTACAAGTTTGCGGACTAAATTTGGAAAACCCATGCTTCGTCCATGGACAGATGTATGTGGCCTGCTCTCGCGTCGGAAAATCTTCTGATTTATTCGTGTATATACCAGATGGAAAAACAAGAAAATTTTGAGTATTTAAAAGCTCTTGAAGAAACATAACATGCAAACACTTTCTTTCCTCGAGTGGCATTGCAACGCATGCCGGGAACTCGCTAGTATTTAATAAAATGAACAGAACAGTAATCAAAATACGCAATTTAAAATTGCGCTAAATGAATGAGATTCTTAAAAAACTATAATATGTAATATATAATAAGTCTCTTGTTGAATATTGTGATATTTGATTAAATGTAAGGTCATTACAATTTTCAATAATAATAAATTAATAATAATATATGACCCGATGTTATCGGGATAATAATGGTGGGCACTTTGCGATAATTTCTACCTGGTATACGTGTATTCCAAAAAAAAAAGGTTCTATAAATTAATGTTTACGTTAAAATTTGTTAATATTTGAGAAGCATTTAATTATACGCATAATTACCCTACCATTTTTTAAATCTAAACACATGACATTAAATCTAGGCTATTTCCTTTGCTCCAACTCTTTAATAAAATTCATTATTCTTTTGACGACCACCAAATTATTTGCATTGATACTTCATAACTGTAGAGTAGGCTTTATGTGTTTTCTGATGGTCTTAGGCGACCCTGTAAAAGGATCGCTTGACCCACAAAGGTGTCGCGACCGCTGATGTAAAGGTTTCTTATGATGATGGTGATGGGTTAACTCTGGAAGGGAATTTGGAGTATTTTTCGAGCATGCGAGATCACTTGTAATTGCTGCGACTGGATAAGTTTGATTACACGCAGTGTGTTTTTGAGAGATAAATTAGTGAACGCTCTTCCCGCGCTTCATTGAATTGGTGACTTATTTATCAGAAGTAATGTCAACAATTTTTACGCAATTTTTATCCCCCCACCCCCCCCCCCCTGTCAACAACTTTCAAACTTTCAATGACAGACCCCCCCCCCCTCCATAGTTAGGCAACATTTTACTAACCCCCCCCCCCCCCCCCCCCATGAAATAATATTGCTGCTGGCATCCGTCCGTCACATGGCCTGGGATTATTCGTCAAGGATTATAAGCTGATTCCCAACAGCAAATCGACTCTCCACGCCACTGGATAACCCAAGGATTCATTGGATGATATAGCTTTTCTCCAGTGACGTTGCAGGAGTTGTCAGAATGTTCTTGTTTACTTGTTCTTACATGATTAGTAAACCAATCTTCAGTAACTAAATCTTTTGCCACAGGATCAGATAATTCAGGCGCAACATTTTCAGCCATTGTTGGAAAATTGTCAATTCTTACTTACTTGCATCCACAAATCTAAACATATCTTTTCCAGCATATTGGAAATTAAATTTTTCAACCTTTTGAGTCATGTTGTAAAATTAAGCCTGCCAGTTTTCTTAGCTATTGTAGAGAGTTCAGCCTGGGGGTACATGGGTGGGGGGACCCACAGAACCGTGGCTGACCAATTAACAAGTGCATCAGTTTGTACGCGGGGACCAAGAAAAGCACGTTTATGACAGTGATACTAGAATAACTCAAGAATGCAAGGAGAGTGGCTACTTGGTCCATTCAGACGTAGGGAAGCATTAGGTTAATAAATTAGCAATGGCAATTATTTATTTATTTTATTTATTTAGGCATTTTTATATAGCGCTTACCTTAAAGCTCTAAACACTTTACAATTATTAAAAACATGTAAACTAAGTAAAATAAAAATGAGACACTAGGATAGTAACTACTATACTATAGGAACAATTAAAATGGCTATAAAACGAGGACACTTAAGCACGTTTTGGCCTATACTACAGGATCAACCCGAGACAGAAAATGAGGTAGGGCAAGGAGGGTGCATCACAGGTCATAGGCGGACCTAAACAGATGGGTTTTAAGTGACTTTTTGAAAGTGGACGAGATTTCACAATGACGGATATAGAAGGGGAGCTGGTTCCAGAACGTGGGTCCATGGAAGTAGAAGGAGCGTTCACCAATGGTCTTAGTTTTGGTTCTTGGGATTGAGAGGGTTCTACTGTCAATGGAAGAACGTAGTTGTCTTGTGGGAATGTAAGGAAGCAACAGTTCAGAGAGATAGACAGGAAAGTGATGGTCTGTAGAGACGTCACAACTGATTCGGGGACTTTTAAAAGAGGATCGTTAGACTGGACAAGGAAAGCTAAGCCGGAGTGGAGTAGAAGACAGTCGTGAGAAGACAGAAACAGAGACAAACCGAGACAGTCAGAGCAGAGCTACAAAGTCTTGATTGTGAACAGTATAGCAGATCATTAGTGTTACCTGATTATTGCAGTACGAGAGATAGGGAAAACGAGGCCATATAAAAGTACTTAGAGAACGAGGGTAGAACAGAGATGAACCAAGGTTCTCTACAATATTACAATCCCTGTTTGGGACCGAGATATTGCTCTAACAGCCTCGGCAAGTATATTACAGGCTTGCTAACTCTACTGGGCTTTGCGTTCAATCAGACTATCAGCGTGGTTGGCTGGGAGAACCCCAGTAAAAACAGTCGTTAGTGTCGAGCACTCGGCTAATGGCGGCTCAACCGTCTCCGGCGCCAGTTCAAGTGACGAAAGCTGGGGTCCCGCAGTGGGTGCAACCTATTCAGTTAGCTCAAGGTAGGGTAATGCTCTTTACTCATCTGCTGGTGTCGTTTAAGACGCCACCATTGATCGACAGTTTCTGGGGTTAAAACCCTTGATTTTAGCTACTCGGCCCTGTAAAAACCGCTCCTAGGGGATGTTCCCGACACGCTTTCGCATGGTCTGGTTACGGGGAGACCTGGCGTCTGCCCGTGTGCTTATGAGCTTATGCGACGTTAATTTCTGGGAGAGTCAGCTGCGAATGACAAATGCAGTGTTGTCGATCGACCGGACGTTCCCAAGGCCAGGGGGCAGGTCTGACGGCGGGGAGACACGACATCTTATCCGTGTGGTGTGCCGGGGGGGTAGCCAAGAGCTCGTGCTCCACAGCCCACCGCCATTTACCAATGTGACGTATTTAATTAGTTTTCGTCATGTTTCGGGCTGTTGATGCCTGCCCCCAAATCTTTCCTCTAAATCAGCGACCCCTTTAGGAGTGTGGTACCCTTTGCCAGGGGTCACCTAAGACCGTCTGAAGTGTCCTTACCCTTTGTGACATTTACAACACCACTAGAAACACATTGTGCCTGCCCTTGAAGAGCACAACCCTTCAACGATAGGATTATACGGGGATTTTAAATGGGGGATATGGGCTATCCCAATACAAACGCCTCAGGGCACTACCTAGAGGAGTTCACGAATGCAAAACGGCAACAGTGAACTAAACTGCTTCACACGGGCAACAATGCCATGTCACACCCCGATTTAATACTGGTCTCAGCCAAGCTCGAGGCAAAGACTCAGTACGAACTCTAAATGCTGTCTGCGAATTGCTAGAGGTTGGCAGTGACAACAGAACAACATTACAATTTGTCTTGTGCTTGCGGGAGAGAACAGAATGTATGATTGCGGAATCCAGGGATTTCCAATACCTACAAAAGACCTGCTGCGTTCGACGACTTTGTGAGTGTTATCCTCACAGTGGCATAGAAAACAATCCCAAGAACTAATGAAACTGCAAGACTGTTGCTCCTCGTGCGGCTTAAAACAGAGTGATGGCAGAAGTCCGAAAGGAGGTTGATAGGGCGAAATGGGTTAGGATGTGCAGAAAACTTTATTGAGAGGTCTTGCTTTTGATGGGAATGTTACGAAATCTTGGTTCATTGCAAACGACGACAGGCATGGCTAATACAGATGCCACAGCTTTTTGCAAAGATCAATCGGAAGAGTCCATAGAAAGTAAAAACCATCTCCGGCGTAATGTTAATGGGGACCGCATGAAGAGGTCTTTAACGAACCTTTCACTATGGTTCAATTGCAAACCGCCAAGGCATCAGCTTAGTGACGCAGATGCACACCGAGCACTGACCCTTGCGCACATCTCTGGTGGCTGGAGCCTTGTCTGAAGAGAGACTCTAAGCACATGTTGACCTCACTAGGGTGGTTGGAGGACCCTGTGAGAAAATGTTGTATTGCTCAGCTCAACAGATGGAGTTGTTTGCCTATTTACTAGCCGAGATCATCTCAGACCCTCACTAGAATATATGTGTTTGTTTTAAGGCAACTTTCTCGAGATGATTTAAAGTTACCAATCGAAAAATGTCCCCCAATGCGCTTGGAGTATGAATCATATTGTCCTCTAATTAATTTTACTGTTACTATTTATTGAAAAAATTTTGTTCTGTCAAATCATCAGTCTTGAAATTGCGAGGAATATCATTCTGCTTTTGCCAATGTTCAAAGCAATTTCAACTGCAACTTTTTGTTCCAATTCTTTTCTTTTGTTTTCTCTGTTCCTTTCTCTGGTTTAAAGTTATTACTCCACTCTTTCTTCTTCTCAATCAAAAAAAAAATCAATTAATCATAGCTTTGTGTATTAAAAAATATCTCTTAAAATGGAGTATATCGATAAGTGATTCGTAAAATGTGTAGCATAAATGAAGTTAGTGACCAAGATTTATTTCTTTTCCCTTTATCTTAGATCTAAAACAAGTCGATTGCAAGAAGTTATAATTTTTACTGACTTTTCTTTCCCATAATTCTCAAAATATTGACCGCATATCACTTAAATCTTCAATACCTACAAAATGATCACTAACACACAGAATCTACAGGTGAATAGAGCACCCCTTTTGACTTCTTTTCAGCTAAAAATCTTTCCATCCATCTGCATTTCACATAAAATAAAGTATAAAATATATGCGTCATTAAACTTTCTTTTTAAACCAATCGATTTTTAATTGCTGATCTTTGACAATTGACAATTTAAAATATATATAAAAAAAAAATTATAACATGCTCTAATAATAATCTATAACTAATAATGTTCAATACTCTAATGGGGTGAGACTTAGTCTCTTTAACACGTAAATTATCTCAGGTAGGCCTCGGGATCACCTACCTCGGACCCACCACTGGGGCAAGCAATCACAAAATCTTCTGCCTGCCCGCAGTTTGGCTCACTTTTCCCCAGCTTTGGGTAATAAAAAGTCCTCAAGACTGTGGACCTTGCCTTGTACATGAATGACGGTCTCTTTAATATGGTTTTCTTAACCCATTGATGCTGAAGCTGGTAGCATCGTCCATTCGTTGATATCGTTCAACCGTCATTAGTACTGCCATCATTTTAAGTGGTTCGGGGCTGCTGTGGGTGACATAGGTATCGCCATCGAAAACATAAGAGTTCAGTTTTGGATGCGGTCCAAGTCCTCTAGAGTCATGTTCCTCGCGAATGCCTGGCAGGTAGGCTATATATTACCCCTCTTACGAGCTTTTTTACCAAGCCCAATTTCTTGATGACTTCGCACATAGTTTGTTAAATGGTTGAGGAGTTGGAGCTTCTGATCAACTTTACACCCAAATACTGGAGTCCAATCCCACTGCCAATCTTACCAATTTCGTTTCTATTTTAAGTTCGTTCCTTCTGTCCGTGAGCTGGGAGTAGATCGTCTTGTCAATGTTAACGAACTTTTTCTCCTTCTCGCATAGATTTCTATTCGCCGTTTTGCAGAAAAGCTGCGCTCCAATTGACTTAATCGTACGTGAACATCGTGTTCTCGGGTTCTAATTCCTCTTGCAGTTCGAACACATATTAAAAAAACAGAGTGCTGCCAAGGGCGGACCCTGCGGGAAACAATTCCCAAATACTAGCTGGTCATACTACTGTGGCAACCCATGTGGCAATGGTTATTTTTCTTAGGACGTCTTCCACAAACGCGGACATGTTTCACGAGAGTCCCAGTTTCAGGATGCATACATTAGTTCTACACCATACTCAAAGAAAACTGTAATTTGTCATGGAATGAACAAGACGGATTACCTGGTCAATGGGTTGTCAGCCCCTTCGGTGCCCACCTTGCGTCTGTGGTAGGCCCCTCTTTTTCTAAAACATCTGCCAAACTGTGGTTAAGCGAGTAAACAGTTATGTAAAACATCTTGCTATGTAGTGCTATGTTCGCGGAGTAGTTTGGTTTCGTAGTGCGACTTTTGCCTGATCACTTATTCTAATACACAACCAGAAGGCCTAGCACATGCCTGTCACGCATCATACGCGCAATCGGGGACCTCTTCCCCTTGAGGACTTCTGCTGAGAGAGGATGATGTCCAGGCACCAAAACAGTAGCACTAATCGGTCCCATCCTGCTTCCACGCAGTGGGTATCGAGGGGTTTATGAAGGTGACATGCTTTAAAGATTGACATGGAAATCTTCCTCTCATTGGGGCTTTGTGTCATCTTCCCGTAGTCTTTCGGTCGGGACGTTTCTCTTTGGGCCAGTTTTTTTTGCTTCAGGTGATTCGTTCTAACCTTACTGGTCTTGCGCGCCCCATAGAGACAAAACCTTTGCGACACAGACAGATAATTTTCATTCTCGACATACATGGAAAAAAAGGGTTTTGCACATCGCCCTGCACTGTTTTTACATAAAAGACCAGCACTGTCTTTCCAAATATGGATTTGGGCAGTGTAAAATGTTTGTAAGACTAAAAAAACTGGCGATGCGTCGGGATGGATTGTCCTACTTGCGGAAATGTGTAAGGAATTTATGTATTGTCTCCATGTGAAAGTCTTAAAAGGCTACTTTTGCTGCAACAATATTGAAAAACAAAAAGACATCTGTTCCTTTAAGATTTTTGTTTGAAAAAATGTGATGTTCCATGACAAATATGCCTTCTTGGAGCTCTCCTTAATGCATAAGGCAGGGAACAGGTTTTCAAAAGATTTTCTGCTCAAGAACACATTGGAGAACCAGGAGGTGGAAACAGCCTAGACCACACTGATTGGTTTGAAAACAACACAGCGATCAAAATGCTAATTGAGATTCAGGGCTTTGCAAACAAGTAAGACATAAAAAAAATCTTCTACATACCACCGCAGGCTCTTCTTTTCTACTTAAAGTACTGTTCTACACTCATCACGGACAAAGAAAATCTTTGAAAGATGCGCTGAGCATTTTGATTGCATTCCACCATTAAAAGACTGGACGCTTGTCTTTGGTTGAGACATAGAAAGCGATCCACCAATTGCAAAGACCCTGACTCCGACATTCCTGTCGAAAAGAACAGATGTCCATAAATTATTGTATTTATTGTATTATTGCATTCATCAATTGCATGATGGTGTGATGGCCCGAGAGTAGGACAACGTTCAGTCTTTTCAAGCATTCCCATTCACAAACGGTGTGAAACAGGATGTGTCCTGGCTTTTATGTATGTATGCTAGTATGTTGATGCAAGCTAAAATTAATTTCAAATACAACCCATCAACGAGCTTCTGTTTGCAATGCAACGTTGATATATTTTTGCCCTCACATGCAGCACAAACCGTGGGGAGCCACCTCTGCACTTATCTGTCTTTTATGGATGATGAAATAAACGCCAGACACGCAAAAAAAAAAGTGACATTTTTGGAAGGCTCTGCAGGCTCTGCAGCACTGTTTTGATCAGAAGAAGTAGACGAGGAACGGAGATGCTGATCAGTCATCTTGACATTGCTCTACAGATATGAAACGCTGACAGCCTACCAGCGTCACACAACCTGCTTAAGGAAAATCCTGGTATTAGGTCATAAGGCAATGTTCACTACACTGATGCAGTTTTATTTCCGTTGTATAGGACTCACCTTAAGCTCACAAAACAGATATTCTTCTGAGATCTCACGTTTTCCATGCCTTCAAATGAGGTAAAAAAAAATCTAACAGAGACAGTGGGCTGCACTAAAGACAACATCAAGCATACAAAATGGCTGCAGACCACCCAGGAAGTACAGATGGAGAACAGCTGTCAAAGAAGAAAGCTTCTAACTCTCATGATGCAAGTATATTAACCACAGCTGAGACACACAGACAAGCTCAAAGAGCAATATTAGATCTACTATTCCCCTGCCCGCGGTTCCAGCATTTATTCTGAGCATTATTTGGACTAAAAAGCAACCTAAGAGATCACCGTAACCCCCTATACCCCAACCGGATGACTCGATGGTATTTGTCAATTTCCACGGATCTTTCTGCGTAATGTTCTCCAAGTTCCTGCTCCATAGAGATATTTAGGGATATGGTTTTAATATTTGTGTAGACGATTCTGACGTTAGTTTTCAGAATCAGATTATAATTTATTTTAAATTATAGCTCTAATATTTGCATTTGTTGGTAGAAGGGAAGAGAAAATACATATTAAAAAAAATTATGTTTCATTATGGTTTTGGATGGCAATGAAGGCGTAAATAATAAAGAGTTGGAAAAGGATTTTTTTAAAAACAGAGCCTTTTGTTAAAGGAATCAAGTTAAACAGTTAAATTACCTTAGAGACAAAATCTATTAAACCGTTGTAATATCGTCTGTAACATGGTTTATAAAAGATAAACCTGTGTGACTCCTGTTTCCAAAAACAATAAATGGAATCTGTGAATCTACCCTCGTGCACATTTTATTTTTTCATCAAAATGCTGAATGGGCAGAAGCCAGCTTGTTGTACTAGTAGCAACCTGTCAGCCATTTACATTCTATGCCAAATAATTATGTTAAATAAGATATTTTACAATTTTAGGAGTTTTAGAGTTGCCGTTTTAAAAAAATCAAATAAAATCCACACGTACCAATGAGGGCCGAATGAACTAAACCTAGGACTGTGTCAGGATTTTCTATCATAATTAAATGTATAGCGTAGCCTAAACTTTTTACTGCTACAAGCGTGGGATATGTTCCTGGTTTGTTTTCATTTTTTGTTCATATCTTTCAAAAGTTCACAATTTACATCCACAAAGGAGCAATTTCATATATTTGCAGGGATATTGTTATTTAATAGTTGTGATGATTGTACGGTCTCACTGGGAGTAACCTAATCCTATGCAAATACTGAAAAAGTTTCTCCGAATTACCATGCATGTGAGTTTCTTCTGAAAGTTGAATGTGTAGCTTGCGTGCCTTACATAAACACTCAGGTATATCTGGGATGATTGATGGTTGATGATTTTACAGCAGTTGTATGCTTTTTTAGCATGTCAAACTCTTTAATACCCCATAAGATGTCCTCAAAATGTCTTAAATGGTTCTTAAATGAGTTTTTATTAATATTTGAAAAGGAAAGGCGAATTGTTCCACAATTTATTCTGTGTCCGTCCCCACTGGGAACTCTCAGGACTGAATAAAGAGCGCTGATTCTGTAGGTATACATTTTTATAATGTTTTGAAGAACGGTGCGGAGCCTTATTTTCAGCAAGATGCTATAAACAAAATTTTGTTGACATTATTTAGTAACGTCTGGACTCTTGGTGAACCCACAAACAACTGTTACAGATAAAATACTTGACTCACTAACTCTTAAAGTCTCGACGATGCACTGACACCCTCACCTTCCAAGTCTTCAAGAACAATCAGTTGTTTGAAATCACTATCGTTTATAAGAAGCGCAGTAATCCTTCCAATAGGGGAAACATTAAATTTTTAACGTACAATTTTTATCAGGAAACTTGAACACTCAACGCTGAATGATCAACTCGCGGCTACACGTTTGATGGAGGATTTATGTCTCATGACGAACCTCGTTCGGTTGAAAACCAAAATTGTGTGACTGTATCAGAGGCTTCATTTAAACGGACCTTAAGAACAAGCTTGCAGAGATCCATGATACATAGTGGTTAGACTTCAATGAGGAGTACGAGCCATATGCAATGTTTTCCTATCGGAACAAACCAAGAGCATTCCAACCAACCAAGGTGGCTACCGAAACGAGAGGCAGCAAAAGAACCAGTCAATTTACATAAAGCACTACAAAATTAGAATAATAATGAAGAATAACTTTGCAGTTTTCTTTGAACTCAAGAAACCTTACGAGTCCTTACGAAACCTTATGAGTGAAGGTGTTACGAAACTAAATTAAATTCCTCTTTTAATTTAATGGGCTCATTATAAACAGTTCCACACAAGAGACGATACCATGGAGTCAACAATATGAAAGATACGACACGCACAACAGTTGCCTGTTAAAATTAATAAGATTTATTGTCTTAATTACAGTTAAAACAGAATAATGTGGCAATGAATAATGATGAAATGTGAAATAAACACTTGTGAATTTCCCTCACTCCGAATCTGTATAGGTGTGACGCAAACATACTACAAAATAAAGACAGTAACAAAATTTAATAGGAAAGGCGGTTTTTCAAAAGATTCATTAACAAATAGGACACGTCCATTTATGAAACGAGCGTCTGCTTAAGAATCTAATTTAACGCTCGGGGAAAAATGTTGCAAACACCTCCCCCCTCTTAAAAGAATACATTTTATTTTTCAAAAACTAAAATTTTTTGTACCATAAAAAATTGAAGACAGAACGTTTCTTTCTTTCAAAATATTAGACAAAGAAGCTCAACAGCTTATAAACAATAACATAAGTTATATATCCATAGAAAAATTAATTTCTGGACAATCCCATTATCTTTGCCTTTCATGTCCATCTGAACAATCTTTGATTTTTGGAGATCATCTTATTCAAAAATGTCAAAGCATTTTGAACAGTAAAATCAAGTACTGGATGTAAAGAACAACTGACATAAAAATAACTGACATAAAAATCAAATTGTTGGAGCGGAAGAATTAAACAACATTCTTTTTCAACTGAGGACTGGACGGAGAGTGTGTGTGTTTATGAACCGTGTTCCAGACGCAAGCAGAAATTCAACTTGTATTTATGTATATATATAAGTTTATGTTCCTTGTTTGAAATAAACAGTGTGGTATCGATCAGCATCATCAACACAGTATGATGGTCAGCTTCAACTCAGTACAAAACTCTACAACCGAGGGATAGTTTGATACACACGAGTTACTTTACAAGACGGAGTAGGGAATCTGACCCAAGCTGACATAATCCAGAAGCACATACAGTAGAACGAGCTCCTTTGAAGCTAGCAACAGCTAAAATGTCTCTTAATATGAAGTTTATACATTTTAATAGTAACTAGGAAAGTTCATAGACTACTACGCTAGATATGTTACCTTCGTGTGCCAAAGGAAAGGCACGCACAAATATTTTTAACAAGCCAGACGCCAGAGCTGCATAAAATGTTATCAACAATCTTACAACAAAAGGAACCACCACAAAATTTAAATGAACATAGAAGAAATATATATTATGTAGAATAATGATGGATCAATTTGATCCCACCAAATTTGTAATCAGAAAAAGATTCAAAGTTTGTTCTTATTCTAGTAGAAAACCGGGGGAAACAATTGAAGAATTGGCAGCTAGGATCAGACAGGATGCAGTGACTTGTGAGTTAAATAATATCTAAAATACACTAGATGAAGCTTTGCAATTAAGATTCATGTGCTCTGTAAGGAAAGAGGCTGATTAAAATTTTTGTTTCGGTTGAAATAGCTGTTGAATAGCGAAAGACAAAGTCCATGAAGAAACGCTTATCAATAAAATTCAGACACAAAGAAACAACATCAGACATCAGAGAAATTTTCTCTATCTCAAGGACATGATTTTCCGTGTGGAAATTTTGGCAGTAAGAGGCCATAAAAGAAATGTCAGCAGGAACGTGATCTGCCACTTTTGCCACAATTGAAAGATCTAGAAAGATTTTGTCTAAATAAAAGAAAGAGAATGCTCCAAAACCGATTTATCTAAAAAGAATCTATCCCGCCCATTCTTCAAGAACTCATTTTAGAAGGAAAGAGGTTTGCATTTGAAATCGACACTGGAGCTGGAAAATTTTTTATTTCTGAATCTGTTTTTCGAAAGCTGAGAGAGCCAACCTTGAGCCTAGTTGTCTGTTAAGTACGAGTCAGAGTCGGCTGACCTATTTTGTGTTTTAAAAAGTGAGCAGATAAATGCTTAGGCAGGGTAAATAACTAAAATTTGACATTTGTAGTAGTGAAAAACCACAACTTAAATTTATTGGGAAGAATGGCAATAAAGAACCTCAGGATTTCAATAGACGCACTGTTTTAAACAAAGATAAATGACATGGCTAATCAAAACTCATTAAAACTTGTGAAAAAATCTGTAAGGAATTCCTGAAACTGGTCTTGGGCTATTGAAGGATGTGGAGCTAGAAATTAAGTTCAAGCCAATGCCAGACCAAATTTATTTGAAACTCAGAAATATTCCATTTGCAGTAAAGGCAGAGCTAGCAGAGGCTTATAAATGGGATATGGGGCACTACTGTGGCCCATTTAAGTCTGTGGTGTAAAAACTGTAAATGAACAGTTAGAAGCACCCAGGTATCAAATGCTATTAACACTTCTGTTATGACGCGAAAGAAATAATCATGAGGAAGTTTAGCAGGTAGACATTATTTCTCAAAAATAAGCTGATGCTTATAATCAGTTCAAGCTAGCTAGAGAATCCCAAGAGAAATTGGCACTAACAGTTAATAAGGGTGTATTGCTGCAAACACGGTTATCTCAGCACCGGCATATTTCCAAGAAATCATGGATAAACTTAAACAAAATTTTCCTGGAGTAGCAGTGTAGATGGACGAGATTCTAGTTAGTGAAAAGGATGAGGAAGTACAGGTAATCAACCTTCGCAGGTTATTATACAGACTGAATGAAAATGGATTAAATTGCAGGAAGGAAAAATGCATTTTTGCCCAAGAATCGAATATTTAAGGTATATTATTATTATTCTTCCGTCGAGGATCGACGAGGACCATTGAGTCATCTGTGACTGATGACTTGTGTGGGTGACTTTATTTAAACTGAAGAAGAGTTGCGCGGCGTCTACATCACTCTCTCGTCCTGGCCCACTGGCAAGACTCTACGTCAATACCACCATGAATTGATTCGGTTGCAGGAATTGTCATTGTTTGGGCCTTACAGGGACTCCAATTCTGGGTTTGAATTCAGAGTTTCCTTCTCTTAGTTGAGTTGCCGACCAAGATTAACGAGTCTCATCCAGAACACCAGATGTTTGCTAAGTTTATACCATTCGGCCACCCAGTCACCCAGGTATAAATTATCAAGCAATGGCATATCAAAAGGAGTAAAAGTAATTGCAGTTTTATCTATGCCAGCACCCACAGATATTTCTACTTCATTTCTTGGTAAAGTGCAGTTTTAGAACAAGCCACTGTATTATATAACAAAAAGGAAAGTATCACGGAAATTGACCACAGAACAAGAAGAAGCTTTTAGAAAAGTGAAACAATTGCTTTCTTCTGATACAGTTCTAGCTCACTATGATCCAACTCATAGGAAATCCTGTGACACCTGTAATGTTTCACAGATATCTTGATGGCAGTGAACGCCCTATTGATTACATTTCAAAAGCTCTCACAGCAGCACAACGCAAATATAGATTCAAAAGGAAGCACTCTCAATCATTTTTGCACTATCCTATCAATATCTGTATGGAAGAAAGTTACCCTCAGGGCCTGATGACATTTTTGATGTTGAAGAAAGGGAAGCCGACATGGATTCTGTATGTATGATCAAACAAATCAGTTTACAGATCAAACCACCAGACCCAGGAGTCCTTGCTAAAGAGTCACTTAAAGATGCTACTGTGTCTACAGTACTGAGATATTGTAAAGAGGGCTAGCCGTCATCTACTAACAAAGAACACTTGAACAAGGAGGTAGCTAATATAGCAGCTTAAAAAAATATTCAAGACTCACTCTCTGTGGTCGAATTGTCTATTTTATAGTTCAAGAATTGTGGTACCAAAATACTACGAGCTCAAGTTCTTCAAATCCAAATAAAAAATACAGGACATTTTGGAATAGAGCGGATGAAACAACTAATTCATCTGTATATTGGACTCAAATCATGACGATAGGTTAAAAATGCCGGGCATGTGCAAGAACACGCCAGAGCCCCAAGCAAAGCAAGCATCCACCCATGGACTTTCCAGAAAAACCATGGTCGAGTGCATAACGACAATGCCATTACTTAAAGGAAGGGTTCTGCAAACTATGGCCCTCTCATGCGGCAAACGGAGACCTTTTTATCAACGGAAAAAAAAACGGAATTTAACATGTATCCTGCCAAAATAAGCACGCTATTTTTTACCGAATTGTTTTGCAAAAAAATTACTCGCTCCTTAGTTTTTCTACTTTTGTTCACAGTCAGCGAGATGATAGCAGCATCTAGTAGCAGAGCTTGTTTTGATCACAGTTTTTCATTTGCAATTTGAGACAGGTTATTGAAAAATAAATTGACATTAATGAATGAAAAAAAACTAATATTTTACAATCATAAATCATCATTAACTGGACTTTTTAATGATGTATCAAATTATATCATGTACGGTACTGTTACCGGAGAGGTTATATTGAATGAGGTAAAAACAAATTTGCTGATTATAACTTGGACTGTTGCCTGACAGTTGATGGCATAAAGAAATGCTTGGTTGGACATCATCATCGCCGGTCGTCCAGTCTGGGGCATAGGCCACAAACAAAGGCTCTCCAGGCATCCCAGTCTTGGGCCTCTGTTAGGAGACCCATCCTTTCCAAGGTCCGAGTTCCCTTTCTAAATCCTTGTTCGTGTTTTTCTAGCAGGGCTTTTTTTTACAGGGAAGTTTTGCTAGCCCTTCGCCCAACCCTCCTCCTTTCTCACCCGGGCTTGGGACCGGCTACGGCAGAGTTTTGGTTGGACAAGTGAAGTAGATTTGTAATGCGAAAAACATTCTACACAAATATTCCTTCACTGTATTTATTCATCAGCAAACTTTGTGTGCTAAACATAAAGACATTAGCAGTGTACTGAATCTTGTGGTGAAGATGGTGAATTTAAGGTCACATGGACTCAACCATAGACAGTTCAGAGACCTGTTTCAACAGACACAGAACCACAAAATTTACCATATTACACAGCAATAAGATGGCTGTTTTAAAAGAAAGTTCTGATTGATTCAAAGTTACAAGAGTTCACTAAAGAAATCCTCATTACCTTTAAAGGAATCTCTACAAGACTTCTGCATTAGTATCGTAGGACACCATTGGCAAGTTAATTATCACCTAGCTACTGCTGAACAATCGGCAAATTGGTACTATTTCAAAAACAAACGCCTTAGCCGATTATTTAACCGGGGAGATCCATGTTACGTCAGAGTACATGGAAGAGCAACACGATGGGCTCCTTGTACAATAATCCAAGTTATTGGCCCAAGTCTTTTCCAGATAAAGATTTAACCAAATGGTCTAAGAGATGCTTAGACCAACTTCACCCCGGATACGGAGAAGAAGCAGTTTTGGATTTAATGAAAGGAAATCTTTATCCAACAGCTCCGTTTACATATCCAGCAACCTAAGAACAAGAACCTCTACATCCTATGTCATACCCAGAAGATCTCAAAGACAACGTCGAGCACCATTGTTACTGGACTTGTAATTGTTCGGAGAGGTGATATGATGGACTAGCGGACTGGCCCGTATCGATAGCCAGCCAAGGAATCAGCGTGCATGCGCAGAGAGACTGGACGGAGAGTGTGTGTAATTACATCATTGATGTAGTCGCTTCAATATTCAAACAATAATGTTATTTACTAGACTTGGAATGTATGTGGGGCTTTTTCCATTCCAAACAGCATTACTTTATATTGGTATAAGCCAAATGGAGAACAAAAGGCAGAAATTTCTTTTGCTCTGTCAGATAGAGGAACATGTCAATAACCTGACAATAACCTGACAGTAGGTCTATCTTGGTAACAAATTGGTCATAAGATCGTCTAATCCTCGAATCGGAAGGGAATCAGACTTTGTAAATGCATTCACTTTTCTGAAGTCAGTTCAAAAATGTAACTTTTAGGCTTTGGGAACAAATTTCATTGTGAACTCCAGTTATCAATGACATTATCAAGCATGTATTTTATTTCAGACCGGATAATTTAAAATTTTTCTGGATTGACTCTATAGGTGTGTTGCTTGACCAGAACTGCATTGCCAATGTCATTATCACGCATAGCAATGTTGGTTTTATTAGGCACATCAGGGAAAAGTAAAACAAAATCTGCAATAACAGACTTAACAACATTCTTCTCTGACAATGACAAATATCCTAGCTTCTTTTCGAAAATTACAACTTTTCCTAGGACACTATCAAAGGTTTCAGTAACTTTTTCTTTATGTTCTGAAGTCACAGTTGAGATTGTGTTAACATTTGGTTTTGAGGATGGACAAAGATCATCACTTTTCTAACAACATATTCTTTTAATATATTAATGTGACATAACTGTATCTTTCTTTTACGATCTGGTGTTATCACAGTATTATTTAATTCATTAATTTTGGACTCAACTACATAAGGACAAGAATATCAAGCTTTTATTGAATGCCCTGTTATAGGCAACTTTCATTTTACATTGTCAATCTTTTAAATGTGATTTATTTAAATTAATAGCATTAAAAAAGTTTAGTTTTAAGTTTTAGGAAAGTCAAGGTCCTAAGAATTAGAATAAATTCAATAATTTTGGACAACTAAATAAGAACCAAAATATCTAGCTTTGAGTTAATGCTCTGGTATAGGCAACTTTCATTTTAGATTGTGAATCTTTTAAATGTGATTTAACGGCATTAAAAAAGTTTAGTTTTAAATTATAGGTCATAGCCAAGAAGACCTTCCGTGGGTTCAGAAGTTTGAAGTTTGTATGGACATTTGAAGAGCGAAAACGCTTGAATTTTGAAATGTTGAGACTTTGTGTGGTGGACCAGGATGGCAAGTTTAGCCAGTTAGTGTTTTACCTCCAAAGACAGACTCTTCGTTCCCAACTTTTCAGCAATCACACTGTCAACACGTATGCGCTCAATGTGCATTTTAAATTTGTTTAGTATGCAAACGGGAAGAGATTAGAGATAGCAAACATAATCAATAGTTAAAACCTGACATCATCTTGGGTATACAAACTTTGCCAACGCAAAGGTTGTACCAGATAATTATAAATTATTCCGTTGAGATAAAAAAGACAAATACAGAGAACTTGTGAAGGTAAACGTGAAGCATGAGGAAGCTCTTCAGCGAGCAGCAAAAACGAAAAACAATGGGGGGGGGGGATTTAACTTCCCTGGTGTGAAGATTCCTGCCTTTGTTGCCAGTCCCCATACCCTGTCCTACACTAATGGACTCCATGGAGAAAAGGGGCAGTTTGGGAGGAGGCAACTATCCACATCACTTTCCTTAATTTAAGGTACTCTCCTTACATTCATCTCCTTAAATCTCATACCACTAATCTCACACATTAAAAAAGGAGCAGGTCATACGACAAATTCCAATTGATGCCAAGGCAGAATTTCTGAGAAAAGCAACAACACATCTAAACTCTAATTAAAGGTACCTTGGCAACACGTATTGATTAAAATACTTGCCATACAAGACCTCCATATAGACGCTAAACAGATCTTACTGCGCAAAGGGCTAGGGCTAGGGCATGGAATTTAAAGTGCCAGACACTCTAGAAAGTCTCTAGAAAGTTTACTCTTCTATACCACATATACAATGCATGGCCATATACGATAGCTAGTTTCCTCCATAAGATAACTCGGTTAAACACAAAGAGAGATGCGCTGTCACGAACATATTAACAATGTGTGCAATCAGGCAAACAAGACACTAATGTTCTTAAGGTGAAATCTAAAGATCGGCAACTCACATCTAAAGTTCAAGAAGTTCAGTGTGAAAGAAAGACCCAGAAGAGCATCGACAGTTTAAAGACAGTCCAGTGATAGGCAGCACGCTTTGTCCTGGACCATTAGAATATTACTTCATGCCGTTTGCTACAATGCTTATAGCGGACGATGTGTGGCGAATGCTTATTTTCCCCGGTACTAAATTCCGATGTTTTAAGCCAAATTTGAAAGGTGCTACATATCACAATCGACAAATGGATTAAGCAATCAGACTCTTGGCAGATTGGCTGGTTTTTCTTTTCCCAAAAAACACCGGAAAAACAGGGAAGCCACATCAGTCACGAGTCAATCCTGGCCGTAAAGTGAATTTTACTCTCTATGCCCTTTCTGCCCATCATGCAACCCTTAGATGTGGGTATTTTAAAAAACGATACAGAAAGAATGGCGGAAAGCCGAGAAAAACAAGATGAAACTGAAATTATTACGAAACCTTCGTTTACAAATGTATTAAAAGAAGCTTACAAAGCAAAGGTATAGAAAAGTCTTGCCCAACAAGCATTAAAAATCAGTGGGTTTTACCCATTTGACACAACAAATATTAACTTGCAGAAAGTACTGTCTATCATGTCAATGAAGGAGGAAATCAGACACATATTGTGCATGACAGGGCAGCAACAATCCAATATCAGCGTGCAGCCGAACAAGACACACCAGCTTTCATTTCTCCTTCAATGCATTATAGCAGTTATACCCTCTCCACAAAGCCACTAATTTATTCTTTTATTCTACTAATTAAAAAGTTTTGAGAAAAAATCTAACATAGTCCATATTTTGTTCTTCACAAAACAGCTTTTGACAACACATTTGGCATCACCTTTAATAGCATTTATACTCATTATAAATTAATTTAGTTCTTGAACAGGTGAAATATTTGTCGCTACAAAGTTTTCCTGATTAATAATAAAATGCACAAGTAGCATTTCAAGATTTTCATCATCAATTTTAAGCAGCCATTTTCTTGTCCATCATATAAGAAGCAACATATTAATTAAATAATCAGAGCCTAATAGAGAAATAATATTGAGACTAATGATACTCCTTTAATAAAAGTTTAAGAATAGTAGACTGTTTTCAATTCTAGACACCTCATTTTCGAATTGCTCCCCTAAAAATTTAAATTGCCCACCAGTTGGGCGTGGCCCTACTTTGGGAAACACTGAACTAGGCATTATATCAATTAAAGCGCGGGTTTACCAATTAAATAAAATTAATAATTAGTTATTGTATATTTTTTAAAGATATGAACCAACAAAGGATGAAAAAAAAAGAGGCTGCTCGTAATCATAAACATAATATCGAGTTGCAACATTTATAAATGAACACCACTTTCAGATTTAACCCACAAAATCAATTTTTCTTTAAATGCCTCGTACCTATTTTTTTTTTATTTAATAGCTCTAAATATTTAACAATTACAATACGTACACAACTCATTTTAAATTCTTGTATGACACTATTTTGAAGAAATTCAGAGCAATAAATTTTAACAATAATAATTGCTTTCATAGGAAAAATTATTCAATTCAACTAATTTTACATATCTCCACGATTCAAAGCAATCAAAATATATTTCATATCACTAATTAGCTCATAAAAGTCCTTCACCTTAACTAGAAAAAAACGGGAAAATAATAAAATCTATATAGCTCGGGATTAAATCCAAACTTTCAACGGAGACGAATTCCCAAAGTCGATCTGGTGCTGATACCATTTCAGCAAATTCTGCAATGTAGTTTATGCTAGGTTCTATTGACAATTGTTATTCCCTCTAGGGTTCATAAAACACCGCTCAGGCTAAGCAGTGATGTCACTACAATAAGAGCTGAATTTTTTGTAATGTTAGGAAAGAAAATTGAAGAAGACTCATTGTAAGAACCATATGTCCTGAATTTGACGCTTACCTTCAACAGATTGATGACGCAAGAAAGACTTTCATTGATTACGTACAGGGGAAGCCCACCGATGAATTTTGGTTGCATGGTGGTGTATTTTCCATAAAAACACATTATTTGCTTGTAATGGGATCGGATATGATTGGATAAGACGTTGCTACTTCCTGAATTTGCTTTTTTGTAGACCGTAGCTCTGTTACATAATACATTCCATTTTGACAGTCCATGAAGGCAAATCGGAAGGAGCATCGAGAAGTCCACTGCTGATGGGAATGCCAAATATACCACCATGGTGTCTTTCCCATCAGCAAGTAATTATAGCTTTTTCGAGCTCATTTATACTAGGCTATTCATCTGGTTCCATTTAAAAGATAGGAAATTAATCAAAGTGGCCTCAGTGACTACATTCATCGTATAGTTCTACCCGGCACCGAAGTTGGGATCCGAATAATTTGAAGTCTGATATGTTTTTGTGTTTATTTTTTATGCTTTAATGCCTACTCATGTTGTCTTCGCTCTTGCACACCATGTCATTTCTTATTAAAAAGCTAGATACTGACTGGTTGATGAACTGTTCTATTATAAATCTGTTTTGTTGGAAGCTAGCTTGTTGTACTCGTAGCCGCGTGTCAACCAAGTCTTCTACTATAAATAATAATATATTTTTAGGCATTGCGATGAGAGTAATTGTTATTCATGTTTTGTATGACTAAGGAGATTTTGTACGATTTTATGAGTTACTGGTCTGTGATATTTAGAAAATCTCGGTACATTAATTGAAAATTTAGACAGAAGCTCTGCGCACGTTCAGTATGATTAAACCTGGGAATGCGTCAGGGGTTTTCGTTATGTACCCTAATAAACTTTCTATCATTTGGTATTCCAAGTGAAAGTCTAGCGTAGCCTACCCTTTTTAATTCTGCTTCTAGAGTGGGATCGTGGTTGGTTCTTCATCCTTTGTTGGTTCATATCTTTCAAAAATATACAATAAACAACCACTAAGTAACCATTTGATATGAAACATTTCCAGTGGTTTTGTGATTTATAATGATTGTACGGTCTCATTTGGAGTAACCTAATTCTATGCAAATACTGAACAAATTTCTCCGACTACAAGGTGGAATTCCTTGGCAGCTTTATGAAAGCAATTTGAAGAGACCAATGCTATTCATGTCACTTTTAATCGGTGTAATATCTGAAGCCACACCGGTTAAGAAAAACACTGGCAAACGTCTTTCCAGGATGAATTTCTCGGTAATTATTGAAATTACGACAGTGTTTGAAATGTGCAGCTCCTACTCTTGCGTTAAAGTTTAAGAATGTTTCAGCGTCTGGAAATGGAGAACACGCGCTGAATATGTTGATCTTGTGTGCAGCTGACAACTTTAGCAGTCGCATTTTCTCCAATCTGAATAATCTAGACTCGATTGCAAGTCACTTGTATGTTTTTTTTCAAATCAAATCCAACATCTTGATTCCTAGGTTTATCTATGGCATTCTCCTGCCAGTATATATTGTAGGTGACGCCCCTTACTTTAAACAAGCACTCACAAAGCACTCAGGTACATCTGGGATGATGATGTCTGATGATTTTTATAGCGTTTGATCAATACTTTTTAGCATAGTCTCTAAGTCTCCTAAAGAAGATAAAAAAAGATGTCTTAAATGACTTTTTATTATTTTCAAAAGAGTGACTACTTTCTGTGTCCACAAACACTGGGAACTCTCAGTAAGGACTGTTTGAAAGAGCTCTGGTTCTGTATGGATATATTTTTAGGAATCAGTTTTAAATATATATAGGTGCAGAGTTTTCTTTTCAGCTATACGTCATATAAAGGATTTTGTGGTCGATGTGATTGCTGTAGTATTTCTCACATTCTGAATTACTTTTTGAGGTAAACCCACAAACAACTGCTAGATCTAAACATTTAACTCATTAACAAGGAAATGGGGTCACTAGCTTAGTCCTTAAGGTAGGGGAAGCGTTCTTCTCAGACAGCACTTATGGCAAATAAGAAAAGTATCAATAGTGGTGCTGGCAAGTCAGTCACTGCGTTGTTCACTGCCGGGACGGCCTGGCAATCCCCTCGGGATGAAAATCCAAAATCACCTTTTGCCATATGAGGACACCCCCAACATACCTCTCAATTTTTGTGGAATCAAAATAAAGGGATGGGAGTCAACAAAGTTTCTCTGCGAGTGAGACGCGGACGTTTTTCTAAGAGATGCTTCATTACGGGCTACTCCCTGTAATTAAAAACCGCCTACCGATGAGTGCCAAGTCAGTTCTTTAAAATCACTACCGTTTATAGCACATCCGGTAACTCTTCCTTTAGGTGAAAGCTTAAATTTTCAACGTAAAATTATATCAATCACGCTCAATCACAAGATAGGAGCTATGTTGATTGTTACGCGTCTGGAGATCTGTGTTTAACTACGAACCTCTTCTCGTTGCAAGACCAAAATAGTGTGACCCACTTTTTTTACACACGGGCCACAGTACGCTGAGTCCAAGAACAGTCAGGTGGTCTTGGATGTTGAAAGTGACCATAAACCGAACTACCACCGAGGCCACCTTCGAAAAAAACAGTTTCGGAATTCAAATTAGAAAGAAACAAGTTTGACTCAAATCTTCACAGCGGAAGACTTAATTGACGAGTACGAGCTCTTTAAATGTAAGATTCACGCGTTGGCAAGATAATACGTAGATAAACCTTCAGACCATACAGGAATAAAGTTCTGAAGGCCCTGGTCACCGCACGACTAGCTTCGTGGAACCACGTAAGTGCATTCCAGCCAACCAAGGTGGCTTCCGGAAGGAGAGGGAGCCATGGACCAGGTAATAAAATTTATTATAAATCATCATCAGTCCGCTTACGACAATGTCTGATGGGAGGGTCTTCTCTTAAAGTTTCAATTGTTCGGAGTAACAGCCAACATTCTCTTCTCTATCAAACTAAACGATATCCACACTTTTCGGAAACAACGTTTCAGACATGTGTGCACGAGGACGGACGTCCACAGTCCTTGATAATAAAGATCACAATGTTTGTAGATGATATAGCGTTCTGAAGCTCTGGAAAAATCCATCCATCGAGTGCAGAGCCGGCCGGCTGCAGGCAGATCTCACTTAGAAATTGTTCGCAATTAGAAATTGGTGGTGAATGCGGAGAAAACTGTTTATTCAATACCAACGGAAGAAAAGTCTCAAAGAAGATATCACATCTGCGGGAAGTCACTCAAATGGGAAGTCACCCACTTGTAAGAAAGATGGACCAAAAACTATAGCTGCATAGCCATGTACTGGAACTCGGCGCTTCAGCCACGTCCAAAAGCCTGGCTACAACTTCAAGCATTCGCGTACAGGCCTTTGCAAGGTAAATGGCTATGTATACAAAATCTAGCTCTCAGATTTCTTTGAGGGACGTTACATAGTACACCCACACCTATGGCTGCCGTGGCTGATCCATTACAAAGAAACGCCACCAGTACAAGCGATTGAATAAAATGGCTCGGTTGAACTAAGAGACGAGGTAATGAGGCTCCGTCGAAAAATCCAACGCTTACTATACTGCGCAGATCTTACTGAAACTACCTAAACGGCTATGCTCAGATGGTCACTACAATCAAGGCTGTCAAGAACAAGCGCTTCTGGAGCTACGTAAGCACCAAAAGTTCACACTGTAGTTTCCCCTCCGAGGTGGGATAGCCGTTTGACATCTGACCCAAATCAGCAGCTCCATTCAGTCTTTGGTGACGGAGGCTGTGTCCCATAACGAAATTCTAACATAAATGATAAAATACATCACACATTAATATAATATTAATGTATTTTATAAACGTTTATCTTTTTGCAAAATATGCAACTGACTACTTTTATGCTGATAGAATATGTTTAAAAGAAAAAAATTATAAAATTTTAATCTGATCACAGAAATGTCATAGGATTACTTATTCAAAAAATTATGTGGTGGCGGCTGAGAACTCGGCTGAGTTACTTCTGAAGACCAACATGATGAACAGAACCTACCCGTCTTGGAAGATATCCAGATTTAAAAGAAGGATGTGCTTGCCCTCCTCAAAACTATTAACCCCTACCACATTCTGTCTCTAGCGGAAGTTGTACTCCTCTACTCCACCCTTACAGACTGCATGGCCACATATTTGAGCCAGTTGCCTCCGTAAGGCACCTGGGTGTTACCCATTCAAAGAGATGCATGTTAACAATGTGTGCAACCAGGCAAACAAGGCACTAGGTTTCTTAAGGCGAAATCTAAAGATCGGCAACTCCAGTGTAAAAGAAAGAGCATATACCGGCCGCTTTTAGATTAGGCATCTTTAGTCTGTGACACATTACCCAGAAAAGCATCGACAGGTTGGAGACGGTCTAGCGAAGGGCAGCACGCTTTGCCCTGAACTGCTCTAGTGTTGGCAGCGTTCTAAGACTCACTGGACTGGTCATCACTGGAGGAACGACGACGGCTATCCAGGTTTTCCCTGATGTACAAGATAAATAATGGCCTGGTCCACTGCTCAAGCATTAAACAGAAACTCTTTCCCCTCCCCCATAAAGGGACGAGACCATCATAGGCAGTTCCGGTTCATACTGCTCATTCCTGCCAAAGGCAATCAGAGTTTGGAACAAGCTTCCAAAAGGAAGTTGAGGCGAAAACACTTGAAAACATTTGCGTCTATTACCCAAGTACATGATACATTCCCTGAGCAGCCCTTGCAGCCAGTGAAATATCATCAACACCCGGCACAGAAACATTGCAAATCTCTACATGCATGGTTTCCAGAATGATCAATGAATTGATCGCGGCGTATTAACGATGTTACAGCCCATCATTCCACTGAAAGTTTAATGATGGGCCGTTTGTAACCTCATTTCTAAAGTAAAATATTCAATCATTTCAGTAAATTTTGAGGGAGACTTGAAGGTCTCAATAAATTTACCATAAAAGTTATGTAATTATACTTTGAAATGACTTAATAGCTTAGACGTATCTCATATGTCTTTAAAGCATGTAACACAATACACAAGCCATTCATCAGTGCAGATCAATGTATTTTATAAACTTATTTCCATTACAAATTATTACAATGCATGATCCAAAACGTGTGCGGCAAGTGAGATGGGATAATGAAAGACCATGCTAACATTGACATTTCTAAAATTAAATAGATATATTATGACATAAATGTGTACCTCTTATTAGTCGTATACAGGGCTGGAGTAGCTGGGGGTCAACCCAAGATGACCACGTTTTGATGGAAATAAATAATTGTTCTCACAACCAATGACACTTTTTGCAATTTATTATATGATATGTACCTTACAATTTTAATTGAAGGGGTAACGTGTTTGTACGGTATCATAATATATTATATTTTAAGACTGAAAAACCATGACGAAATTCTAACATAAATGATAAAATACATCAAACATTAATATTAATTCGGGTAGATATAATATTGCAAGTATTGGGTGAAGGCACTCTAATTGAACTTCATAACTATTCCCTTTTCTTCTTTTCACAATCATTACTTCGAAGACTTTTTTTACTTTTAAAATTATTGCTTGAAGGCACTTACAGCAGAATAAGCTCTCTAAGAAGATCTTCCCCTGCACCTTATCAGAATGCACCTCATCAGAACTTTATATAAAACATTTAGCTCTACATTTTAATGTATAAAGATAAAAAATGCTATAAGTTAGTGTAAGATAGGTTAAATATAATTGAATCAATTATAATCATACTTCATATCTTATATGATTATCACCTGTTTCATCCACCCTCCCATCATTATGGAATAAATTCATGTACTGGTACCAGTATCTAAAAATCTAAAACCTCTAAAACTGGAACAATATTATTAAAAAAAAAAAGAGGATGCTAAGTTTGACATTTCTGGAATACCATTTTAAAATAAATATTTTTATGCAATATGTTTCATGAAAAAGAAGGAATCATAAGATGTAACATGTGTGCTCATTAAACAGAATGAAACAATTGTCAAGTGTGTGCTGTCAGAACATTTCTGGCAAAAATTAAGGAACACAACTAATAATAAAAATACATACAGGAATATAAACTTTATTACATGACATATGCTTTTGTTTTAATGACCATTTGGCAGTGTCAGTAGATATTACACTAATATTCACAGCCTCAGCAGACATTATACAAAGACATTTCAGTTACGTTGCAATTTTAACAAGCACATAAGTTATTTGACAGTTATATGGAATTGGCATTTAAAAATTTAATAACTGCTTTACTCGCCAGGGGCTCATTAGGACCGACAAATTTGATGGCTTTGCGAAATTAAGTATTTATTTTGTTTGAATGCTGTGAGATTTCGATTTCACCGATATCAAATTCATCTTCAATGGAAACAAGATAATAAACTATGGAAGTTAGTTTGCATCTGATAAACTAATATCAAATGGCTTGTATTACTCTTAGGTTTTTTTAAAATAAAGAAAAAAAAATGTCCTATTCCATTTCCATAAATGTGATTAAATAATACTCCACATGACGTGTTATGTTTTTTTTACTGCAAGTCAGCTTTAATTTTAATTTCAATTGTTAACAAAATTAACCCATTATTAATATATGTCTTTTGTGGATCCTTATTGTTTCCCGATGAATTATTATTTTTTTTTTCATGTTCTAGAATTTAAGCCAGTAAAACACAGAGAAATAGGCAAAGACTTCAATAAAAAAATATATGCATGTGGAATGTAAGAATCTGTTTTGGGCAGCAAATTTAGAGTGAGAATCAGAACAAGTTTTCTTTCACATCATTACTTTCAACAATTTAAAATGCACACCCATTGCTCATAAACTAGGATTTATATTGCAATTTCCCCTGTGGGTTCATAAAAACAATGTATTGGGTTTTGCATAAAAATTGACATGTTAGAATTTTGTTAAATCCTACAGTGAAATAAACGGTAGTGCATTCACCAATGCATTATTTCTCATCATAATCATGATGAAGAGTTTTATACTATAATCCTTAATTTCCAAAGGAGCTTAAATCAGCCAATAGTTGGGGACTTCTGTGGTATCCCAAAGAGTGAAAACTTTTGATATCTTGATGACCAATCAACAAGCGGCTGGGGAGCTCATGGCAAATGTGTATTCACAAAGCTCAGATTCTGACACTCTCAACAATTTGTCTTCTAGACCACACAACAGGTAAATCTGAAATAAAAATATGTGTCTGCCTTTATAGAGAAAAGTAGTTTTTAAAAAAATATTGTTGGTTGCCTATTTTATGAAAGAGAATGTACTGCAAGAATCATGTATGAGTATTAACATCTTAAGCAAATTAATCCTTGACATGATAAGATGTTTCATGCAGGGTTAGAAGGAGTTAACAAAAAGATCAGGGCCCAGGAGATAAGGTGCAAGGCAGCAATTTGACCAACTAAATTACCATGAACAAAGAGTTTCTAAATCATAAAATCAAAATAAGGAAAATATAAAATATGACTGCTCAGAATTCAGGGCTAAATTATTTAAAACTATATATAGAAAAACATACAGGAAATATCAGATGTTGTCATATGTCAAATAAGAAATATTCCTTCATTTCAGGTCTTTCTACTGGTTTCGGACAAATGTTTTAATTTTATTATTTTTTATTCAAAAATTCAATCTCCTAAATATTCCTAACTAGTCCTGGAGAATGAATTTTCACACTCAAAAATAAAAAATAAGTTATTCTTTGTCAATTTTAAAAAAAAAGTATTCCTCACCTTTGATTTTCTGCCCCTGCCAAAAGGACATAAGGAGTTATCTCCCTGGTCCATTATCAATAGGTGCTCTCCCTTGTCCAGAACAACTGATGATGCACGTCCTAGAATGACAGGAGCATGCGGGAAAGACTGCTGACTGACCTTATCAAATGGACAAACCTCGTATTCATATGAGTCAGCCTTGACCTTATAGCACTGTTTGCTAAGGGCATAGAAGATCCCATTGGGGCCATATTTCTGTAGGAGAAAACTAATCAATAATAACTTTTTCACTAACAAATGCATTAGCTGCTTTGCAATTCCAAATCGATACCTTCGAAATTTTTTTAAAATTTAAAGCAATACTTTTCATATTTAATTTAATTTAAATTTTACAAATATTTTGGCATTAAAATGGTTAGATTATTTGGCTGTAAAAATTGGTGAAAAAGATTATTTGAAAAACACATCAAAATATGGTTTCTGTGTAATTCATGATAAGAATAAGATATCCCCATTTTGATAAGTGATATTAAATCCCATACTAAAAAGTGATATGGTATCCCCATGCTTACAAGTGTAGTTTATAGGTCAATTAGAGCAGCGGTTCTCAACCTTTCTAATGCCGCGACCCTTTAATACAGTTCCTTATGTTGTGGCGACCCCCAACCACAAAATTATTTTCGTTGATACTTCATAACTGTAGAGTATATGTATTTTCAGATGGTCTCAGGCGACCCCTGTGAAAGGCGACCCACAGGTTGAGAACCGCTGAATTAGAGTAAAATAGTATTAATATGATTTTTCAGACTTATAATTTACCAGAATCTGTCTGGTAACTTATATGTATCCGACCATGTTCTCTGTTGCGAGGTTTTGTTAAGACTAAGAGGCCCTTTAGTATATAAATTCTGGTCAAAATAATTCCCAGTTTGAATCAGTTCCACAGATTATTTTCAAAGTAACTATACAGTTGAAGCCACTTATCTACACCTCGGTTAACTCGCCAACCCTGTTAAGTCGACTTTTTTTACGTGGAACTGCCAAATTCTCATTTTATCAACGGTTATGTTGATTCTTTTATGTCACTGAACCCTAATGTTTCGAGCACAAAAGGGGGCCAAATTTGCCTCTTAACCTCGTATCTCAATCTCCATAACCAAGCGCAGGCTTTTGAACTTCGCAAGAAGAAATAACAAATAACAAATAAACAAGCTTTTCATAATTAAAAATAATTATTTATTTCTCAAAATACAGGACTTGTGTTTTAGAATGAACCTAGAAGTAATTTAAATAAATATGTTTTAATTTGAGGTTTAAAAACCCTGTAGCGTCCATATTATAATTGATCATAATTTGCAGAGTGCAAAACGTTGTCATGGGCAGCCATTATCAGTCACTTGCATAATGGCTTTGCCGTGATACTACTTCAGAGATTCATTCATAAGAGTTTGCTGTGTGCTTAAACTGTTAAACCACTGGTCGGGAAAGCTTTAATTAAATAGTCGTGAGCCAAAGTTGAAAGTTCAAAATAAATAGTTCCTAAATTGTATCTTATTAATGAGGGGATGCATTGCCTTATACTTACATAAACTATATAGTCATTGTGCATGATGCGATCAGCAGAATGAGGTCTCAAAATTTTGAGGCTTCATCCATAGTAGAAAATACCAATCGAACTCGTATTTCAACCCACGAACTGTGGCATTATCATTCTGTGGTGTGGAGCTTTTTAGAGCGTTTTGAGTGCCATTTGAAATTGCATTAAATGACATAGAAAATATTGATACAAGACCTCTATAAGTTATATTTTTAGAAAGGTAAATGGATGGGGATAACTTTGGCAATATTGCACACCCCGTAGAAAAATTTTTTGCTCAGTGTCCTTGACCTTGAAGTTCTTAAGAAAAAACAAAATCGACAAAATGTCTTGCTTTCAAGTGCTCATAACATCATTAATTTTTATAGATACCCTTAATACACAAATCTAAATATTGTAGCCAATTCATTTATCTTTAAGAAAATGTATAGTTTGCTGAGGTTTTGATTACAATAAAACCTATGAAAGAAATTTTAGTAATTTTAGGTCATTTATATAAGAAACTGGGACCACTGCTAAAACCAAGTACAAAATACAAAATCTCAGGCAAAATAGTTATTATTGACTAGTAAACATTTAAAAAGGAACTTTGTAACTGATTTGGTTTGTTTAACTATAGAATTTACTAGTTCTGAACTATAATCTGTAGCTTCTGTGACTAAAATTCAGTCACTCCTTGCCCAACCTCCGGGCCGGGCTCAAAGTCTAACAGTAGCCTCAGTAGGCCTACTTTAGCATCACTAAGACTAGTATAAAATTCATGAGAAGAATAAACTCAACTGTTATCGTCATGGGGAAAGTTAAAATCATCACCAGTATCAGTATCACTTAAAACTTCACCTAAAAAGCTTTCAAACATATTTCTATTAGTTCTTGCACTGAAGGCCCAGCCATGGCTTCAACCATTTTAGCTTTAAAAAAAACAGCGAGATAAAACTCTGATTAGTCTGATTAAAAAGTATAATTTATTTTCAAGTTATCACGAAACTTTGAACTGGAAGATGATTTAATTATTAATAAAAGGAAGTGGTTGTAATTCCGGTTAAATATTGGATTGGAAGTTGCTATCGGACCGTGTTTTTTATGGGCTGATTTTTTTTTCGGCCGCCACAGTACAGAACGAGAATGTCAGCCGAATAAGCTAAAAAATTTATTCCGGTTTAATTTTTTAAAATTTGAAATTTGCTCTAAATAACTAATATTTTTAAAGATATTCTTTTACTGAAGTACCTACATTTATTAACGCACATCATTTACATTAAGAGATTTCAAACACATGTTAATATATTGCCACCATTTTGGTTTTCGTTTATCTCGATCATCGTTTATCTCGACGCTTTTTGGCAAACCCCTAGGCCGTCAACATAACCTGATTCTAATGTGTATATCTATATATATATATATATACATATATTTATCCAATATATCCAGCGTTGCCCAGATGGTATCCCGATGGGATATCAATTCCAAGTGGGATCCCAGATCAAGAGACAAACATAATCAATAAAGTTAATATAACATAATTTAAGGAATAGACATACATGTAAATCTACAAAGATAAACATGCTCTCCTATAAGAAAAGCCAGTTTTCCATAGCAAAATTCCTGAAGAAAGCTATATTGTGCAATTTTGTTTGATTTTACAACAAAGAAGTATTTTCATAAAAAGTGTTAATGGAAAACGATTCTTGTGTATTCTGTTCAATAAAAGCAAATTAAATAGATTAAAGAAAAATATGTCTAATTTTTTTAATATTTATTAATTTTAACCTCACCACTCTCTCCTTTTCTGTCAGTTCTGATGTGGCCTGCTCCAAATACTTTTTCTGGGCTTCCCGACCTCTGGTCCTAACAACAGCCTCATTCTGACGTATGGCAAGAATTTCTCCACATTTATCAGAACATGGAGCATGATAGACGGCACCCAGTGGGGAACCAGCTATGAAGATAAGAGACATTGGAAAATAATCAAAATATTAAATATTTACACATTATTTCTCTCTCTAAATATTTTCCCTTTCACTTTTAATGTAACGTCTTACCCAGAAAAAAATGTGCTTTGCCCTGCTTATGCCTAGGTGCATCCATAGAAAATCTAGATTAAATTAAAATATTTATTTCATAGTCTCCACCCTCTATTTGTATCTCTAAATATAAGCCATTGAACTCAATGAAATTTCAGCAGATCCTGAAAACAAAGTTTCTACTAAATTGTGTTAGCTATTTGACATTCTTTAGGGTCTGCCAGCTGTGTGGATAGCAGAAATCTGCTGGAACAGAACAGCTGATTCTCCTTACAACACGTAGCTCCAGGTTTAAAATTTCATTTCTTTCAAGCAAAATTACACCATTGTCAAGATGATTGCCATGATTTTTTGTACAAATGTTTAAAGAAACTCCCACCCATCTATAGGCAAACTTTTTTCGGTGTTTATGTAAAATAAATAAATAACCCTTTTTAGTTTATTTTTGTGTGAATATGTTAAGTAAATTTTTTCAGCTTTTTTTTTTCACATCATAAAAGTGAATGTTGTCCATTTAGACCAGTGGTCCCCAAATGGCGGTCCGTGGACCTTCACCAGTCCACATGCCTAACCTGCCGGTCCCCATAACATAAATATTTATTGTTAAATAGAAATAAAAGTATAAAAATAAATCATGCACCGGTCCCTGGTAAAATTTCGAAACGTGTTCACCGGTCTGCCAAACTTAAAAGTTTGGGAACCACTGCTTTAGACCACTTCCAACAAACTATGACCTCTGATTGTTACAATGCTTGTACTTGTACTTGAGGGGGAACTTTAATTTTGAGGACTACTTGATTTAACTGCTTAGAAATATAGTTACCATAACAGACCTGTTTACCCTCAAACTCTTCAAATCGTACAATATCATCACAAAATCGTTTAAAACATTATCTTATTGTAATATAATAAACCTACAGTATAAACATGTACACACCTTAAAAATCATACATTGTACGCCAAAATCGTAAGAGTAAACAGGTCTGTAGTTAGATAAAGTTTCACATCTTTTTTTCAGGCATGGTTACTAGTACAAGAAATGAAAAAAAAAAGTTTTATTTTAAAGTTGCTTCACAAATAGCTTGTGAGACTGAAAACTCAATTTCAGACATGAGTACTTGCACATAATTCTCATGTAATTTGGCACTAATGTCCCATCCCACTCATCACTGCCATCACAGCAATCACAGATGCCATCATTAACCTGACTTGATGGGATGTACTGGGGTGGTGAATCCAGGAGTTGCTTTGTGCAGTAGAATCTGTGAAACATCATATTAGTTTAAGTACTGTTATCTAATGCATGATTTGACAGGATGTACTAGGGTGATGAAAGAATATACTGGTTTTGCAACAGGGTTATACTGGGGTGGTGAAGAGATAAAATGGAGTGGTGAGGGCATTATACTGGGGTGGTAAGGGGATGTACTGGGGTGGTGAGGCGTAAGAAGATATTCTATATGTTGCTATAAATAACTTTGCCAGGACACATGCAACCAATCAGGCACAAGATTTACTTGAACTCACTTGCCATAAGGGCAAGCTGATGTGCCAGGTTCATCACTTGAATCAGGGCAATCACAGAAGTCATCATTCACTTGATCAATGGATACATGGATCTGTCAAAAAGATCAACGAGATGGCAGAAATTATTTTTAGAGTGAAATAAGATGTTTTAAGTGCAAATTGATAGTTAATAATACAGACAGAATTTCTACCTAATTAAAACTTAACAAATAACTTTATATAATGCTAGATGTTTTTTCAGTTGTTTTAAATTTTTAGCATACAAGCTTTTAAATAATACAATCACGTTAGCATCTCATTTACCTCTCTAGTAGTCAAACAGCCAATCACGCAACATCTCATTTACCTCTCTCATATTCAAATACCCATTCATGTAACATCTCACTTACCTCTCTCATAGTCAAACACCCAATCATGTAACATCTCATTTACCTCTCTCATAGTCAAACACCCAATCATGTAACATCTCATTTACCTCTCTCATATTCAAACACCCAATCATGTAACACCTCATTTACCTCTCTCATAGTCAAACAGCCAATCATGTTGTCCTCATCAGTCTTGAATAGATGCTTTTCTGATGAATGCACTCCCAACAAATTAACTTGAACATTCCCATGCCTTCTAACAATGTCTTCTCCGGCTTTAGGGTTTGCTCTACTCAAATCATCAACTGTTTTACCCTTAGCACCCTCGGGTACCAGCTTAACATCTTCCATGATCTTCTTGGTGTTCTGCTTCAAACTTTCCATACTGACAGTTAAAGAGTTCTTTTTGAGGTGTGCTGGATTAGATTTTGATGAGTTTTTTTGCGCTTTGAATGGTTTATCCACATTTTTATCCATGTGAAACCTGGAGTCTGCGTCAACCACACTGTTGCGGCCTTTGTGGAAGTCTAAATAGTTGTCTTCACCCTCGTGATGGTAGGAGTCATCGCTTAAAACAAACCCTCCTCCTCTGTCCGCTATATTTTTCAGCACATGATCACCAACCCAGAGCTGGGAATTCTGACTTGAAAGGTGGCCGAGCTTGGATACAGTGAAACACTGAAGCAGATAAAACAAGACAGCCACCACCCCCAGCAGGCCCAGAGTTCTATATTTTCTACGAAACAGGGCTGGCATTATTTAGGATTTCTATAACAGAACATGTTTTGGTGATTTTTCATCTTCCTTAACCCATGCCTTATTATAGTATATGGATTGACTCAGTTTCATTTAATTTTAACTTCTCTGATCATTCTGCAAATAAACAAAATGCACAGGTTAAAGTCATTATAATCCTTAATTTGCTTAAAAAGAAACTGTAACTTTGATGAGCCATTCAGTCTGATAAATAGTGTGGTCACTTTTTAAAAATTAATTGGCCAGGATTTTTAGCCAATCATTGTCATTGTTAATCTAATGAGATGACAAGGACTAACCGAGACATGTTAAAAAAAAAATAAAAAAGTTATACTGAGGCACACAATGACAGTAGCCTACATTTATTGGTAACCTGAAATTTGATCAAAAGAAATTTCGTCGACGGTAAATTGATCGAACAGCAATTTGGTGGAATCTTTTTTTTCAGTTCACACTTTAAAATTTTTGTCAAATTTCTTTTTGAACGCACTATACTATATAGTAAAACAAAATAATGCGTTCAAAGAGAAATTTGAAGGAAAATTTTAAAGTAAAAACTGAAAAAAAGATTTGACCAAATTTCCGTTCTATCAAATTACCGTCAATCAATTTACCGTCGACGAAATTTCATTCGATCAAATTTCCGGATACGACATTTATTAACACAGAGTTTTGTGTACATAGCAGAAAAATAGTTAAATAAATATTAATATCTTTACATATATTCCATCTACTGCCTTTTTTTCCAAACATATTCACTTTTAAAAAATAATAAACATTTACATGTCCCACAGCTATCCGAGACATTTATATTTTTTGTAAAATTAACAACTATTTACTTTTGTGCTAATGATAGAAAATGTGTAAATTTTAAAAAATTCGAAAATTTTTATCTGATGAAGTTTACACTCTGCTCACAGAAATGTCAGAGGATTGTGAGACTGAAGACTCAATTTCTATATTCAAAAAATTATTTGATGATGCTAGAGAGTAATTGGAGGCTGAGTTCCTTCTGAAGATAAACATGATGAACAGAACCTAACCCGTCATGGAAGATATCCAGATTTCAGAGCAGGGTGTGCTTGCCCTCCTCAAAACCATTAACCCCAACAAAGCATTTGGTCCTGACAACATCAAACCACGAGTGCTCCAAGAATTACCCAAAGAAATCGCTCCTGCACTGACAATCCTCGTCGCGGTGCACAGGCATTGTTCAAGCAAACGGGAGAGTAGCGCATGTCACTTCAATCTTCAAGAAAGGGGAGCATTCTGACCCTGCCAACTATCATCTGATATTCCTCACCAGCGTGGTATGCAAACTGTTGGAGCACATAATCATAAGCGAAGTCATGAAGCATCTTAAGACCCAAAATTTACTCAATGACTGTCAGCATGGCTTACGATTCAATAGATCCTGTGAAACCCAACTCCTTGAATTGTAGAACACTTGATGACCAATCTGGAAAACAGCATGCAAACTGACGTGATGGTGATGGACTTCTCAAAGGCATTTGACAGTGTCAATCATAGTTTACTTTTACACAAATTTCAGAGATATGGGATCCAAGGCACGACTAAAACATGGATTTCTGGCTTCCTCGACAACCAATGCCAGGCAGTTGTCATGGACGGTACAAGCTCCTCCTTTGTAGGAGTACAGTCAGGGGTTCCACAGGGCTCAGTGCTAGGCCCCTGTTTGTTCCTAGCATAAATCAATTACCTACCCGAGAAACTGACATCCCTAGTAAGACTGTGCGCAGATGACACAGGGGTGTATAGGATGATCCCCAACAGATCTGACCAGGACCTGCTACAACAGGTTCTCAATCGGTTAGCTGAGTGGGAGATTGGCTGGGACATGGAATTTCATCCTGCCACGTGCCAGACACTGTCGGTCTCTAGAAGTTGTACTCCTCTATACCACCCTTACAAACTGCATGGCCATATACTTAAGCCAGTTTCCTCCGTAAGGTACCTCAGTGTTACCATTCAAAAAGGGATGCGCTGGGACGAGCATATTAACAATGTGTGCAAACAGGCAAACAAGACACCAGGGTTCTTAAGGCGAAATCTAAAGATCGGCAACTCCAGTGTATAAGTCTTTGTCCGCTGCTTTTAGATTACGCTTCTTCAGTCTGGGACCCATTTACCCAGAAGAGCATCCACAGGTTGGAGGCGGTCCAGTGATGGGCAGCACACTTTGTCCTGAACCGCTACAGGAATACCTCTAGTGTTGGCAGCATGCTGGAAACACTGGGCTGGTCACCATTGAAGTAACGATGACAACTAGGCTCTCCATGATGTACAAAATAAATAATGGGCTGGTCCACTGCTCCAATATTAAACAAAAACTCATCCCTCTCCCCATGACAGGCAGTTCTGGGTCATACTAGCAAAAAGCCAGTATAGGAACTGCTCATTCCTGCCAAAGACAATCAGGGACTGGAGCAAACTTTCAAAAGAAACAGTTAAGGCGAAAACACTTGAAACATTTGCGTCTATTGCCTCAGGCCTTCCAACCCCCAGTTCATGATACCCTCACTGAGTAGCCCTTGCAACCAGTGAAATTCCTCACTAACACCAGGTACAGAAACATTGCAAATCTTCTCTACATGCATAGGAGCCAAAATGATAAATAAATTGATTGTGGGCCCTTAATATATAGAAGAAGAATATTTAATAGATTCAGGCAGCTCATGAAAAATGAACTCAAATAGGGTTGCAAAGGGTTTCTGTGGGTGAGCCAGCCGAAACAATAAACAAAAAGTATGTTTTAAATTTAATTTACGTTACTGAAAAGTCTAGTTTTTATTTGTTTAAATGCAATCGAAATTCACCCTATGAAAAAGCCTTTTCAAATGTATGGAGGTCGTGGGTCCATTTGCTTCTATAATAAACTAGGGTTTCTCATTTCCCTAGATTTTGCTTATCCAGGAAAAAGTGGAATGAAGTTTTCCTAGAAAAAATTAATTTAAAAAAATATATTATTAACTGAATTACACTATAAAAGAGTTGAATTTTAGTTGTTTAATTTTTATTGTGTATTAATGAATAAAAAAACAATGTTAAGGTTAGCTGAGCAGTCTACTAATTGCTTCATTTTCCATGGCTTATCACTAGTAATGGATAAATAGCTAAAAATATGCTTGTTAACCACAAGTTGTATATGACAGCCTTATAGATAAAACCTCAACCCTCTATGAGGTTTGATTTCTTTAACCAATTTACAGGTTGCGAATTCTAGTTTCAAATCTGTCACTAAATATTTACAAGCAAATGTTTCTAAAAACTTGTAACAAGGGATTAGCTTTGCATAAATAAAACAATTAGACATTTTAATACATGTTATCTATAAATATATATATCTATAAATACATATGTCTATCTATGTTGATTTTGGAAAAAAAAAAATAATATATATAATATAAAAAATAAGGGTAGTTTGACACATCTTGGGATAATTAAGTTACTAGAGCAGCGGTTCCCAAACTTGTTTCTCTCCCATACCCGTTGGTTAGACTTTTAGTTTATGAGTATCCCCCGCATCCCACATTAAATTTTAATGAAAGTAAAATAATTATTCATTAACTTTAAAACAAGAGGTATACATCTGATATGCAAATGGTCCGATGTGGCTCTTTAAATTATAAGCAGCTCAAAATGATCCTTGAACTTGTTTCAGTTTGATGGATCCTAGTTGTCTTTTTAAAATCAGGCTCAAATACAGAGAACATCAAGCTAATTGTTGATATTTATTAGGTACTTCACTAAAAATTTCAAAGTTTTTACCGGTATATATTAATGAAACTTATATCATTAGAAAAGACTCAGTATTTCCTTTCCATTGATACCAAGTTTATTTTTCTATCTTAATTAGAAAAAAAGCTTTCAAATTTTAAGAGTCAAAAATATATTAATGAGTGGGATTTGACAAACAGAGGGTACATAAATTTCATTAAAAATGTAGCGCCTGTTCTCAATACTCAAAATGCCATATTTTTTTAAATTGTAAAGTAAAAGCCTTCATCAGCATAGTTTAATTAGGTATTGGGCTTTTATAATAATCCATTTTCATATTAATATTTTGACTAATGTATTAATGCGCGGGATTTGAACAACAGAGGGTGAGTAAATTTCATTAAAAATGTCGCACCCGTTCTCAATACTCAAAATGCCAGAACTATTTTACCTGTAAAGTAAAAGCCTTCAAATTTTCAGCATAGTTTAATTAGGTATTGAGCTTTTATAATAATCCATTTTCATATTAATATTTTGACTAATGTATTAATGCGCGGATTAGAACAACAGAGGGTAAGTAAATTTCATTAAAAATGTAGCGCCCATTCTCAATACCCGGTACTCAAAATGCCTTGACTATTTTACCTGTAAAGTTAAAGCCTTCAAATTTTCCGCATAGTTTAATTAGGCATTGGGCTTTTATAATAACCCATTTAAATATTAATACATCAATAAACGAATTAAACCAGTGGCAACAGAGAGTGAAAGATTTAATTTGAAAATTTAGCCTGTTTGTGCATTAAAAATACAAATTGCATAAATATTTCCAATTCAACCCATTGAGTTAATGCATACAATCATATCGTGATCTTATATTAATACTGTGAATAATTCCACAGCAAAGATTTATAAAATAATGTATAATAATGGATAAGTCGCATTGAAAAAATGCGAATCACAAATGTTAAATCCAATCATCCATGAAATTGATAATCCAAGTAGCAATGCGTTAGTATTAGAAATCTACAGTACAGATGATGATCACTTAATATTATATTAGTACCAGTACTTTTATAGTTCAATGAAGGGCTGAATAAAAGAGATACATCTTCTTTCATAGAAAGATGATGGTCAAAAGTAATGTGTTGGCCGAGTCCATGGCAATCTTGATCAAATTTGTGACAGTTATAGATACCATTGGTATTGATTCAGTTTATGACATAGATAAATGGAGTCCTGAGTGTAGATACCATTGGTAACGATGAACGATTTTTCCAAAAATAGATTACTTTGTTTCAATATTGTTGATTCCACCCACCATGATGATAAATAGGAGTGTATAAATTTCCAAATAAATGCATTTGATAGTGAAATATTTCAATAGCTGTTAAGATTATGCTCAGGTGGTCCATACTGTGGTGGATCGTCCAGTGGACACACCTAATAGTTTTTTTTTTAAAACAGGAAAGACCAGTGCAACAAAGTGAAATTATTCACGCAGGCACATTTTGGCAGCAGAGGCCATATCCCAGAGAAGTATCCAGAGAATTATATAGAAAAGATTTACTGAATAAACACTTGGCATAGCTGGGAGGTCAGTACCTCTAAGCAGGAGAGGCATTATCTTCCACTTCATCACTACACAAACTCCTTGTAATTAAATGTGAGATAAAAATTCATTTTAATTAAGCCCAAAATAGGCATTTTAACATAAGTAACAAAAGATACCTTCTATATTTAATTTTTATATATATTAAATTTAAGTAAAGATTGTGTATTTCCGTGTGATAGTTTTGTAATTAAATTATTTATTAATTAAGAGGATGGTGATTTTATTTATCCTGTCTATCCAGTATAGATATTATATTGTAATGTTCTAAAATTATTTTTATTCAGAGTAAGCCAAGTTTTTATTACATAATACATATCCATTAGGAAACCTTATTCATTCATGGATATAAATTTACTTATATTTAAAAAAGTCTGGTAGTCTTGACTTGAGTCCTCATTACAGCTCATCCAAATGGAATGGACAGGTGTGAATTGTAGGTACTGGTAGTACTAGAAGTATAACTCTTCACAGCTCCTCTAAAAAGTGGTGGTGACATGACTGTATATTTAAAAGAAAGAAAATGATAACACATTTAAGAAATGTTAACACCAAACTACCAGCTTAGCTGTTTACAAATAAAGTTCTGCAATGATCAAAATTAAAGACTGGACTAAGCCTGAAAAGTCTAATATAATAGCTTTGAAATAAAGCAGTAAAGCTTATAAGGCAAGAAAGGGTATACAAAAGGAAAATTAAAAAGGGGATTCAGGTTATTTAGAAGATAAATATAAATAAAATTATATAACTTAGTAAAAATTGACAATGAAGTTCAGTAGCTGCCGAGCCTACAATTCATTGATTATATAAAATGAATTAAAGATAAATTATATCAATATCATTAGTTAAGGACAATGTCCTTTACCAAAAATATAATTTACAGTTGGATAGTTTGATAATTATAACAATAAAAACAAAGATTTAAATGACTAAAGTTGATTTAGATTTGACATGGTTATCATGAATGTAAATTTTATTATTTAAAAGAATAATAATGAAATTTCAAAAATATGTATAAAATTGTTTTCAGTCATAAAATTAAAACAAATTAAGTAATATTAATGAATTGAATGGCTTTTAAAAACAATGGATCAATAAAGATTTTAAATACTTTCTTATGTAATAAGAAGAATAACATAGAAAGACTATCACTTACGGTTCATTTGGCCTAATCGATAACTGGTAACGAAATATGCTCAAATTATACCACGTCTAGACAATTTAAGTCCTATCTAAATTTCACGATGTTGATTCAATTATTTAAGTGGTTCTTTCATTGAAAAGAAAAAGAATTAATTGGAAAACTATTATGGTTACCCGAGATATAGTGCTAGCAAACTTACCTGTTTACTCAACGAAAGATATCTGCTACAAGCGCTATAATTCCAGTGACAAGGTTTATGTTGCTATGGCTATGATCGTCCTCCTCGTGTGCACAAAACAGACTATAACAAGTTCATTGTCTCTCCCTTACGTAGACAAAAGAAACTTTATTTCATTATGGCCCCATGACCTACCGGCTTTGACCGGTCATCGGATAATGGTCTGTTTCCGACATCCGAAAAATCGATCGGCGCATGCCGTTTAGTGAAGTACCTATATTTATTCTCAATGTAGGCCTATATATGTTTTAAAATGATTTATCAGAAGGTTAATATGCTGGACTTCCAGTGTAAATCAAGTATTTTCAACCAAAAAAAATCCATTATCGAAAATAGGTCATTTTGGGACACACATGACTAAAGCTTTATAAAGATTTCTTGCAAGTGCACTGGTCCTAACCTCACAACTTTTGGATATTTTGTCATTTAAGCATTCATCTAAAACTTTTTTTTTTTATTTTAAATTGATATTTTCCGCAAAAAAAGTTATGAATGAGTGAAGTTAGCTATTATTTACGTTAAATTTTCAAAGTCAAACCATCAAATTTTTTTTCTAAAAGAAAGTGTCAAATGTACAACAAATCAAACACGTCTGCTTTAATTGTAGAGGGCGGAATTAGAATTAACTTAAACTTAGTCAAGACTAAACTAAAAAATGAAATGTGGTGACCACAATAATTTTTGCAATATGATCATCAGTTCAGAACTGAACAAATCAGACAAATGTATTGAGCGGAAGTTAGAGGACTTTAAATGGTAAATTTTGAGAGAGGATGCCATGATTGGCCACCATCTTGGTTGACAAGACCAGTTAATTCTGTCACTAAATCTAAGTAAATGGGCTGATTCTTAGTTTTCACCCCGTGATGTCATTTTCATGTTTTTATAGTTGCAGTGAATTAGGGTTCAGGTTATAGGGATCGATTTAGGTATATACTTCGCCGAAGCAAGGGACACTCCTAGTAATTTTGTATCGGAAATGGGTGTCGGCGCAGTAGGATCAGAGTTTTTAATTTTTTCATGTGCATGTAATTTGAATAAATTAGGAGTCTTTTTGGCCCATAATTAAGGTTTGACTCCGCCCATTAACGTTAGGAGAAATGTTGAACTACATTCCCATTGAGTTAATTTGTTCTTTATCTCAACTTTAAGTGAGGAAAATCATATGTCAATATAAGGCATCTTCGCATTGAAAAATTCGGTCTAAATATTCAAAGTAGGTCTTTCATATTAAAAGTAGGCCTGCATAATTTGTTGAAGTACACGTGTGCAAAATGTCATTGAGATAGCTCATGAAATATTTTCACAATTCTCCTCAACGTTGACCTCATTATGCAAAGGTCGCACAGGCCATTTTGGATTAGTGATCCCGCCCCCTTTTAAATGGCAGAAAACGCCGATACTTAGCTTAGGAAATATTCATTATTATCTCTATATACATCAAAATATTTGTTAACTTGTGTTTCAGAATGCATTTTGAAGACATTTTAACTAGAATTTTTAAATTTGAGCTTTAAAAACCCAGTAGAGTCCATATTATTAGCGATCAGAATTGACAGTGTGCAAAAAGTCATGGGAAACCACAGCCATTTGCATGATGCTATGCCGTAGTACTACCGGCTCCCTCAAGTTTCATTAATAAGAGTCAGGGAAAGCTTTAGTTAATTAGTCATGTGCCTAGTTGAAAGTTCAAAATAAGTAGATACCAAACAACATTTTAGGGGGTGCATTTGCCTTATATAGACTATATAGCATTTACCGGTATAATGGACGCTGAAGATTTCGTAAACAGAAAAGCCATATATTAATACATTATATTAAATTTAATTATATAAATAGTGCATAGTTAGATAAGCTACAATTTATCTATAATTGTTAACATTATTAAACTTATTTTTTTAATACAGCTTTAGTTCTGAAAATAAAATTATCATTAAAACAAGAGTTTATTTATTTATTTATTTATTTATTTAGGCATTTTTATATAGCGCTTATCATAAAGCTCTAAGTTATATAGCTCGTGACGCGAACAGCGGAATTGGGTACCAGAAAATGGAGATGTTAAAAAGGACAAATTAAGTCGTACTTTAAAAATTCATAACTTTTAAAACTACAACAGCTAAAAACATGATTTGGTGTTATAATTCTTTTAAAAATTAGCTTTATTCAACTATGCCATTGGTTTATTTTTATAAAAAGTTTTAATTTTCTAATCAAAGTACCTAGATGATTTAGGGTTCAGGTTAGGCATAGGGATCGATTTAGAGGGTTCGGGTTAGGCGTGGGGATCGATTTAGAGGGTTCGGGTTAGGCGTAGGGATCGATTTAGGGTTCAGGTTAGGCATAGGGATCAAGTTAGGGATACATTAGACTCATTAGTCACAACATTAACTGGTTGTGTCAACCAAGATGGCGGCCATCGCGGGACATTTCCTAATAATTTACCAGTAAATGTATCTCTAAACATAACCTGAACCCTAAAATTTATCCCTAAACCTAACCTGAACCCTAAATGTATCCCTAAACCCAACCTGAACCCTAGATGAAAATGACTGACTAAATGGTAAATGAAAATGTAAGCCTAAGCCGACTAAGTACTAACGTAACGTCTAAAGTAAAGTCTAAAGTCTAAACCTAATCTGAACCCTCATTCACAGCAACTTTAATAAACATCGAAAAGACGTCGTGGCATCCTCAACTAGTTTAAGCCATTTAAATTGTATTTCACTGATTTACCGTATTAATTTTGACTTCAGGGTTATTTTTTCATAGACAGGACGACTTAAAATTTTGTCAAATTAGGTATCTACGAAGATTTTCAAGGGGGCCGCCATTTTGTAAGTTTCGTCGCTCAAATTAAAGGTTCCGTTCACCGTTCAACTCCGTACACGGCGACAGTACAGCATACAATTTATTGTAAATATTTACTACATCAATGTATTCTGTTAGAAGATGTCACTTCGGTACAATTAATAATATTAAGTGTTTTTTCGATTAAATATTAATTAGTTGTTAATTTTAACACATTTTTTTATTTCGAAAGTGTGACGTAGGCCTACAGCGGAAAAGGGGGGGGGGGGGATTAAAAGTTTGAAAATTGTTTACAAGTACAGGGGGGGGGATATAAATGCGTAAAAAATTTTACAAAATTAATTGACTTCCCTTTAAACTTCTCATTCTAAGTCATTCTAAGTAAACCTGAGAATATAAACCACTCCGATTCGAATAAAGTCAAACAGACCTGAGAATAAAAGAAAATTTTCAAGATGCCAAAACTTGCATTGTTTTAATTTTTTTAAAATAATTAGCAACAAAATATATAGTTAAAATTAAAGGTCATTCATAAAATAAATACATGTACTTAAATATCTCACACTATTTTAGGAAAACAATACCCCCTCCATCCCCCTGTCACAATTACATCACCGACAACCAACACCCCCACCCCTCCTCCGAAATTAGGCCTACGTCACACTTTCGAATTAATTTTTTTTTAAAAAATTAAATTCTCATTTATATTTAATCTAAAACACAATTAATATTATTAAACTATAAATTTACCGAAGTGACAACTTCTGTCAAAATACACCTGGATCTATCACAACAGAAAGTTTAACATCATTTTCGATTTCCAGTTTTATACGTTAGATACCCCCCACCCCCAAAACCATGTCACAAACTGTCACACTTTCTTAGATGCCCCTCCCCTTCCCCACCCGGAGCTTGACGTAGTATGCTTTATTGCTTTATGGGTGGCCTCTTAAAGAGCGATCTTTCCCAAAAATATACTAAAAAGTATATACTACTAAATGTCTCCACAAATTTCGGAGTTGTTACAGCCATATGACTTTTTTTTTTTAAAAAGGCATTGGTCGTCCATGCAGGGTTTCTTTCAGGCATATACTAATTTCGCCCCCCCCCCCAAGCAAGTCAAGGGCGTCCCCACCCCCGGGGCAAAATCTTTTTTTTTTAAAAACAAAATGTCTCCACAAATTTCGGAGTTGTTACAGCCATATGACTTTTTTTTTTTAAAAAGGCATTGGTCGTCCATGCAGGGTTTCTTTCAGGCATATACTAATTTCGCCCCCCCCCCCAAGAAAGTCAAGTGCGTCCCCAACCCCGGGGATAAATGTTTTTTTTTTAAAAACTACTGGTACTAATAAAGATCAATACTCGGAGGTCGAGATTCTATCTCTTATGACCTTTGGCCGTGAAACATAGCCGAGTAGTCCCTGGGGACTCCGGCCATACAACTCGGCCTTGAGTAACGGGGTTTAGGGCAGGTTTCTTCCACTCATGAGAGGACAGTTTTGCGTCACAGCCCCCCTTGCCCATTGAGTCTTACGGTCGGGGCGTAGGGTTGGAACAGCTTTGCTTCCTCTCCGGAGGTGGCGTTGCAACCCCCACTGCCCAGGGAGCTGAACGTTCCTTGGTGCGGGACGGCTTTGCTTCCACTCCGGAAGTAGTCACGAGCTTAACTTTCTCCCACCGTTCCTAAGAGTTGTGCGAGCAATTGGTTCCCAACGAATTGTTTCCCTCCGGGGAGGCGTTGCGTTGCCTCAAACCCGCTACCCGGGAGCGGTTCGGACTGGACTGTGCAGGGTCAAAACGGCTTTACTTCCTCTCCGGGGGAGGCGTTGCGTTACCTCAACCCACCGTTCGGGGAGTGGTTCGGACTGGACGTAGCGGGGACGAAACGGTCGCCTAGGGGCGGCTTTCTCAGGGCCGCGTCTTTTTAATCATTGGCTAGGGTTTTGGGCGGCCACCCATTGCCTCATACCCATCAACGGCAACAAGTAATCATGTTAGCGCTTAAACTTCCGTTGCGTTAGAAGTCATGCGTTGTTAGTTATTTGAGTTGTGTACTCAAGTAATCCATAAAATAAATTAGGGGCCAGTATGGAGTAGACAGCCATTAAACTCATTCAATTAGGTCACATCATTCCTTTGCCATTTGTCTCCTTTTACTTTCTCACTTTCCTTGTTGGTACCTGTACAGTTAACTATTGTTTGTACTGTATCATTTCTTCATTTAAGTACAGACGTAATGATTGAGTGGGAGCAAATATATGTGATCTGTGAAGGGAGTTTGGTTTCAAGGCAACTAAGTGATGCCACATTGAAAATAAAATACTGATGTGGGGGTCACATAAATATTTGAGAACTCTTCAGGGGTAGCAAATGTAAAAATGTTATAAAACTTTCTAGTTGGATATATATATTTTAAAAAAAACTCTTGAATTTCGTAAAGAATATCAATGCAATGTTTGAAGGCTGTAGCTAGAATACTCTTCCTCCCGATTCATTTGGCGTTCCTTAAAAATCCGGAAAATGCAAAATTGAGAAAAATGAAAAAATAAAATAAAATAAAATTGTGTTTTTTTTAAATTAGAGGCTGCATGAACGATATAGGATGCATACACCATGTACATATATCCTTCATGATTTAAAAAACAATTAGAAAACTAAGACAGAAAAGATAGGAAAAAAAATTAACACACGAACCTAATAAATAAAATGCATAAATACAAACATTCTCTGAAAACTTTTCCTATGAGACATTTGTTTAAAAACAATCCATCATAAAGTAAAGAATCTCAATTTAAATAAGCATGCAAAGTTTCAATTATGTAGTTCCAAAACTATTCCTCCTGATTCATCAATTGATGTCAGAAAAAAATATAATGAAAATGCTATATCTATAAAAGCTGAAAAAGACACTGAAACAACATTGATGCATACATCATGAACACATCCCAAACAATTATTGTTAGGTTGTAAGACAAAATTTGGTATCAAATGAAAGATAATTGAATGGACTATATGTTTGTAAACTTAATTCTTCAGTTTAACTAAAGGAACATTAACTAAAATAAATTACCACAAATGACATCCGAATAGCATTGGTCTATTGGACCCGGGTTTGAATAGCGACAGCCATTTATTTACAAACATTCACATATTTATTTTATACAAGTAGTGGAAAATTGTTGGGGCAGCTATCTTTTTCTTTTCAGGGTAAAATTTTGCTTTACCTTCGGTCGCCCCTTTGGGCGAACTCTGTCAAAGTTAAGCTTCCCAAAGGAATTAATACTATTTTCAGTTTCAATTTTTTCTAAATTATTTGCAGCAACTGTTTCCTCGTGGGAAAAATGAATGTCATTTATATCAACAAAATCAATTAGTTGACTTTGAATGAAACTTGTTTGTGGTTCACCTTCATCAAGTTGTGACCCCGATTCATTTTCATCTAAATTTTCAGGACTTTTCCAGAGACTTATAGTAGTTTCAAGAAAGGATATTTTCTCTACAAAATCTTGTTCTCACAAGTTGTGACCCCGATTCATTTTCATCTAAATTTTCAGGACTTTTCCAGAGACTTATAGTAGTTTCAAGAAAGGATATTTTCTCTACAAAATCTTGTTCTCCTTGCATCGCCAAAAAATTTGCCAATCCCATACAAATTCTTTTAGCATGATTAAACCGACCCTCTTGAGTCTTAAAATTATTGTTTCTAGTAGATACAATTTCAGAAGTTACTGAACCACTAGAAGTAGAAGCAACCACTCTAGGAACACTATGCTAAAACGGCATGGAATTAACTCTGAACAAAATTCTGGAAGCTGTAAATGTCTTCGAACTGAAAAAATATGTCTGCAAGGTAATGCCATCTTTTTAGCAAATGAACAATTACATTGAACTGATGTTGAGCTAAAAATACGTTCCTTATAAGCTACTGAAAAAAGTTCTGCCTCTCCAGGGACAACAGAGTACGGAACAGATTGTGACAATTTGAGCTGATTGAGCAATAGAAGCAAAGGAAGTAGCAACACTTTCAATCTTATTTACACTTTAATCATTATCAGATGACGTATACTGAGCTGTGTTTGCAGAAAGCAATCTTAAAGGATCACATACTGTAATTTTGCAGTTGTTAAAAGACATAAGGTTACGAAGAGCAGATGAAAAAGGAAGATAATGAGTCAAACTCTTTTTATTTTGGCATGATAAGACTCCAAATGATTTGTTGTTGTCGCATGGAGTCTTAAAACATCAGCATTGGATGATGCTGCCCATAAATGGGCCTTACTCCACTAGTTCGACTCAAAATACTCCAAAGCTACATCAGGAAGAGTATCTTTCATGTCTTGCATCAACTTTAAAAATTCATCACACGACTCGGTATAAACTTGAGACATAAATCCTTCAAGAATTGGCTTAACATGCTCAGGACCTACATGTTTCGAAAGAAACCTGTGCACAGCCTGGTTAATGTGAAAATGACATAGATTAACAGGTACATTTGGAAACAGATCATTTATAGCAGAGATTTCAGCCATGTCTTTGTCAACCACAAAGCACTTGAAAAGACTGGCATCAGAATTCTTCAGAAGAAGCTGCAAACAAAGAGAAATAGATTCCTTATCTTCATTTTTTACAAAACCATGAAGAACAGGAATGCCCCTGCCCTCTCCATCAATAACCATTACAGTCAAAAGTGGATATAAATATTTATTGGTTTTATATGTGAAATCCATTAATAAAACCTCTGGATATTGGGCAATAATTCTAATCATATCATCAGTCATGTATGATAAATACTTAAATTCCCCAC
>CAXITT010001450.1:54026-73108 GCA_964033795.1 Lymnaea stagnalis
CTCTGACTAGCTCCACTTGTTATCATGTCACAGGCCTTCTGGAGTTGTTCGTCATCACACAAGGCATATTTTCTGGTCCCAGGCTTTTTCTTGTATGTGCGTGGCATGGCTGGGTCTGAAGCATAAGACAAATATAAGGTACAGATTAAAATAAATCCATTCTTCGACTTGAGATTATCGGTACTCTAAATTAGAGCCAAAATATTCAATTTAAAGGCCTAGGAAAAAAACAACAACAAATTCCACTGAATAAAGTACTAGTTCAAATTCTTAACGTGAAAACCATATGTTTCAATAAAATCACACAAGTAAATCAATGGGCTAACACATGGCCAAAGTTACCCCAAAGTAGTGATATTTATTGGGGTAAAATTGGCCACCTGCCTAATTTTATTTTATCTTGAAAATGGTAATTTACCACTTGAGCGTCGGCCAAGAAAAAATCCAGCTGTTTCGGTTTGAAGGGCTATTTAAACAATTATTCTTATCTTGTTTTTACGACGTTGTACATATTCATTCCAGCACATAGACAGTAGAACAAACAACACAAGACAATTTAAAAAAATAGAAAATGTAAAACAATTTAATTTAAAAAAGAAAATTAAAATAGAAGAAATAAAACAATGTAATGTGTAAAAATGACATTATGCATAGTTCTCCCCCAAGGCGAGAATGAAGTTCTTGAAAATATCATTACTTCGTTTATTTAATGAATGGCACTGGGCGCCATGCTGCCCCCCCCCCCGGGCGCTTGAAAAATTATTTCCCCTGATCAAATAGTCTTATCAAAACATCCAAAGCACATATAAACGCACCTCTTGAATTTTAAATAATCTCACATTTTCTGGTTAAGGAAAAGCCAGCGGGATGCTCGATTTCTGCCCTACTTCCCGATTAAAATGGTGGAATTGCTTGTCAACTTTGGTGTCGATAAATATATAATAAATATATATATATATACATATATATAAAATAATATATATATATATATATATATATATATATATATATATATATATATATATACACACACACACACANCCGGGGACATATGCCCCTTATGCCCACCTTAGCGACGCATCCAGGGTTTCTTTCAGAAATTTCCCCCCGGGGAGGGGGCACTTCAGATTTTCGGGGGCAGGGGGGCTATGCCAGTTGCGAGTGGCCAAAGTCGTAGCTAAGGAGTGGCAGATGGAACATACGTCCAGGGGGGCCAGACTTACGGGGGGTGGAGTGGAAATGGGCTTAGATGGAATTAATTGGTTGAAAATAACCGGATCAGAGAGAAGTGGGGGGGGGGGGCGTAAAAATGAATCTTGTCCCCTGAAGCCAAACACAGTAGATACGCCACTGCTAATGGTGTCGAAATAGGGTGGATTGAGTGGTCCACCCAGATGTCAAATTTTCTTTATATGCCGGTGTGGCATTTTTGGACAACTGCAGAGTTTGAATCGTGAAAGGGAGGACGGCAAAAATATTTGGCCGCTCATGGCAGCCTTAATTAATATAGTAGCTATGCCACTAGGCAGTGTATCTATCGATACCAAAACCAGCGATCATTTTCATCGAGAAGTAGGGCGGAAATAGATGGCGCCGATGAATCTTGATTGGTGGAGGGGTTTTGCGGAGCTTGCTTCTCAGAAAATGTTTGGTTATTTCAAAATCAAGAGGTGTATTTTTGAGTATACTTGAATTCGATGTTTCTATTTTACCTTTTGAACAGGTAAGAACATTTTTAAAGGTTTGTGGAAGGCATTATTTAGCCCAGTGCCATTTATAAACTAGATTAACTACGTTTGTGGCATGCCCCAGGGTCATAATTATGATTAAAATAAACCCCGTAGAGTACCATTGATCAATGCCCCCCCCCCCCCACAGATAGAGCTGAAAGAAACCCTACGCGTCTTTTCCACTGGCACTGCCCCCACCACCTGTGAGGAAATTGTCTTAAAGAAACACTGCGCCCATGGAGCTGGAACACAATGATGTATGACTTTTCTTAGTTTGCCCCGTCCGTTTGTTAGTTTGTGTGTGTGGTAAAATCTCAGTGTTCACCCACTTCCTGATCTACAATTGAGTTGAAGCAAAGAACATTTGAGTTCATTGGCACCCAGCACTTTTTAAATATTTTTTTTATATCTATGGTAGTTATATGCATGACTGTAATAACTCTTTAGTTTTTATGGGACATTTCTTTTTCTAGTAGATTTTTGGAAAAGCATGATTTTTAAAAGTTTTTATTTTGTACTTTTCAGTATTTGAAGATGTCATACGACATCAAGAAGTGGATTGAAACATATGACTGACAAAGTGGCGCCCGTGACATAGAAACACGTGGTCAGTGGTGACCTTTTTGTTCTCAAAATATCCGCAGATATGATTGGAGGTCACTGATGACCTGCTGATCATGAAGTGTTCTTTTGGTAGGGGTGTTGGGTAAGTGTACAAAGTTTCAGCTCAAATAGACACCAGGAAGTGGGTCAAAATTGAGACGCAAGTAAGATAGCGGTCACTTAAGCGTAAGTGGAGGTCACTGTTGACCTACTGATCATGAAAGTTTTTATTGTCATTGTGGGTGGGTAAAAGTAAGTGCTAGTCTTCTACTTCTTGTGGAAAGTAAATAGGATTGTCAAACTTGAACTGCTGTAGCTTAAGTTAAAGAAAATGAGTCTTACATATTATTCGTGGACTATTCCTTAATAGTTATATAATATAAGCTTATAAATGTGAGTTTTTTTAAGTACCCGGTATTGTATAACTCATCTAAGAGAAGGAATACTCAGAATTCAAATCCGGAGTCCCTGAAGTGTAGGCCGAGTGGCAATGAAAACTCATGTGACATACTGCCACTGGTGACAAGCTGCATCATCCACACATGATTTGTGATTTCATTGTGCAAATATACCCCATCGTCACATTGTGACGGAGGGATGCCAAAAAAAAAAAAAGACGATGTTTAAATTATACTTGAGTTTTTGTGTGTTGTCCTAATCATACACATGAAACAAAAATATTACTTGAAACACATTGAATGCATTTTATTTTATAAGTACCGGTATCTATTATAATCTATAGAAAAAGTCATTTGAAACTTTGGGATCACAATGATCTGTGTTGTATTTGACCATTTACCATGTTACATTTTAAAATGAAACTTGTGACTAAACCCTATTAGTATTACATGAAAGCTAGGAGTTATTTGCTTGGCCTCTAAATAGGTCAGTTAAATCTATTGCAAGGGTCATTCAGCATAACTGTTTGGAAAATAGTTAAAATTGTGTCATGCAGGATTTGTTGCAAAGGGAAACACAACAAATCCATGTTGTTATTTTATTTGTAATGCATGAAAATCAAAGATTCATTTATTAGTCTGCAGTTATTTTGGTGTCTTTATATGACTTTTAAATTACATTATCTATAAAAAAAAAATTCAATGTATATACAAAATTAACAAATGATTCATTTGAAATGTAATAGCTTCTGAGAGTGGTTATGTTCTGAGAGCAGAAATGTCCTCCAGGGGAGCATTTCAGATTTGAGGGGGGGGGGGGGGGGGGGGGGGGAGGAGGAGAAAGAGGGATAGTTAAGGGGTGGCTGATAGGATACACGTCCCGGGGCGCCAGACTAGCCGGGTGGGGGTGGTGGGGGCTGAATGGGTTTTGATGTTATTTAATGGACTGAAAATTTCATGGTTGAAAATAATCATGGTTGAAAATAATCATGGTTTTCAGATTTGAGAAGGGTGGGGGCGCGCCTAAAAATGAAAAAAAATGAATTAATCGTGTCCTCTGACGTTAAACACTCTAGATACGCCGCTGCTAGTGGCGTCGAAATAGGGCGGATGGGGTGGTCAACCCTGGTGTCACTTTTTCTTTATATGCGGGTGTGGCAAAAATATTTGGCTGCCCATGGCAGCACTAATAGTAGCTACGCCACTAGGAAGTAGATACCAAAATCAGCGATCATTTTCATAGTGAATAGGGCGGAAATTGAGGGCGCCGATGATTTTTAAAAATGATTTCAATATCAAGAGGAGTATTTTTTTAGTATACTTGAATTCAATGTTTCTGTTATACTATTTGCATTGGGAAGGACATTTTTAAGGTTTTTGTGAGGCATTATGGCGCCCAGACCCAGTACCATACATAAACTGAATTCATCCTGGTTGTGGTGTTCCCCAGGGTAATCATTTGGCACAAGCTTATAATCAACCCCATACTGTAACATTGATCAGCGTGAGGAAAGGGAGTGCCCTCCCGGAGAGATGGCTGAAAGAAACCCTGGTGGTTAGTGGGCTATATATGGTGGTGAGTTGGACTAGTTTAGTGGATTTGTCAGTGTTGAACAAGTGTTTATATTTTGTTCTTGTTTGACTGAATAATAGTTTAATCATAGCTAAATACCAACCACTAAATTTGCTGTGGGATAAAAAAAAACTATTTATTAGCATGCCACCTTTTTTGATCACAATTCAACAAACTGCATCACTATAAAATCAAATACCAGAAGTTGAAAAAGTAAATATCTTAAGCCGGGCAGTACATTTTATAGTTGAATATTTACTGTCATTTTGTACCTGTTTGTTGGCAATGGTTTTCTTGCTAAGTTGAATATCATGTACAAAAAAAAAACATCTTGTGAGAAGCTTGTTGAAACTTTTTATAAGTGACTGAAAATGCTGATTTTATAACAAAATGTATGGGTATAAATCAAAGCGCTTTTACTGAAATGGAATCAATTTAAATCTAATACTATGAATCCATATTTTATGCAAGTTTATGTATTATTAATAATAATATAAATTTAATCAAATAATTATTTTAAGTATTTATCAATGTGAGAGTTAAGATACTGTATGAAAGGACATTGGCAATCTTTATTATAATCCATGTATTAATTTTAATTGGGGGTGCTTTTATTAATGTTTATGAGGACCCTGTATTTTGCCCCAGGCAGAGCAAAATACGTCACAGTATGGGATGGCATATTTTTTAGGTATAGCTATATCTCAAAGAAAAAATATGTCACACACCAGAAATTGGTATATAGATAGCTTTAAATAATACTTTAAAGCTAATGAAATAATGTATTTAACATTCTTCAGAAAACTTACTTCAGGGGGTGGAGGAGAAGGTGTGCACATTAAAAAGAAGTTTTAAATTTTCTTTAAAAAAAAAAAATGAGTTATACCAATGCCAGAAGATACAGCTCAAGGGCATTGACGTTGGAAAATTAAATTTAGATTAGCTCAATGAAGCTGGAAAGGGGAAAATAATGGATAAGATTTTCTTTGAAACTAAGGAAATCAATATTTTACTATTTTCACAAAGATACAATTTAGGGGCAAGGATAATGGGTGGACAAATAGTTATGGGGAGAGCAGTATCTCAAAACCCAATCACTGTACATAAATAAAAATTTAATATTTAAAAGAGACATTTTTGGGTTTTTTTTTCTCGAAAATATATTTCAGGTGCGTGAATGATGAGTAAAGATTTCAAATAAACTTTATTATTATTATCATTAAATTCAACTGCAGTGGTATCATTTAAAAATAGGAATTTATCAAGCAGCAACGAACATGTAATTCAATATCTTCAATGTACCCTTAACCTAAGTTGCAAAAATCATGAATGAACAACAAAAACAAAGCCCATGGCTGTAATGTTATTTCTGTTCAAACAGAAACATAAAAAAAGACTCATAATTACATATATACCCAATATTTAAACAAATTAAATTTCAATTGCAACATGTGTCCTGTAATGATAAACATTGCAAAACATAATTAGGTCAAAAATGAAAACAATAAATTCTATTGAATCTCACATACATAAATTCTATTGAATCTCACATGCATTTAAAGTCTTACGTTATTAATCATATGTACATTTTGTGACTCAAACAATCATTATCCATTCTCAAACAAAACTGATAATTCATTTCTTTTTCCCACCACCCTTAGCTTTCCCCTTCCCTTTTTCACTGCCACCTGCTTTCTGCTCAGAGGGTTTCTTCCCTTTGCTGGATGTTGATGGTTTCTTGGCCTGATAGAGGGAAGAAAAAAGGTAGGAAATCATTCATGTTTGTTGTCAACATCTGCAACAGTTTTATATGTAAATCATGAACTCCTTTTTATCTTAGAGCAGGTGGTAGAATCAAGGAAAAGTGAAAGGTTTTGGAAATGGCAAGGGAGGTTTGACTGGAGGGGGGAGTGTGTGAGGTGAGAAATGTGTATTAAGTGCCTGGATGTTGGTATGGGGGACATTGTAGAGACTGGTTGGGGAACATGGTAGGGGGACGCTGTAGGAGAGGCTGGTAGGGACACTTTAGGAGAGGCTGGTAGGGGGACATTGTAGGAGAGGCTTGTAGGGGGCACTGTAGAAGAGGCTGGTAGGGAGACACTGTAGGAGAGGCTGGTAGGGAGACACTGTAGGAGAGGAAGGTAGGGAGACACTGTTGGAGAGGCTGGTAGGGGGACACTGTAGGATAGGCTGGTAGGGAGACACTGTAGGAGAGGCTGGTAGGGGAACACTGTTGGAGAGGCTGGTAGAGAGACACTGTAGGGCGACATTGAAGGAGAGGCTGACAGGGGGACACTGAGAGGCTGGTAGGGGGACACTGTTTGAGAGGCTGGTAGGGGGACACTGTAGGGCGACATTGAAGGAGAGGCTGAGAGGGGGGACACTGTAGGCTGGTAGGGTAGGGAGTATTTAAAGGGTCATTGCCCATGACGGATATAGATTGTCTAGTTCTTCTTGTATTATTAGAACCAATTTTGTGTAATTTATAGAAGATTAATGGAATTACCTAATGAACAAATAAGCGAGCCCTACAGACAAATATTCTAAACTATTGGTACATATAAAAAAGTAAAAATAATATTTGGCATTGACAATGTTCAGAAGTCTCTTAGGCTAGATTTGGAGAGGTATTGGGCTACTTATCCATTCTGGACATTAATTTTTGAAAGTGGACTTCTTTCAAATTAGTTAATAAAATGCTTTCTGCTATTTTCTTCTCAATCACATTATTAATTATCCATAATGTCTGTATAAATTATATGAATAATAGAGCAAGATATGTTCAGGCTTGAAAATAAAAAGGTAATTAAGGTGGATGTTTTGGCTAGCTGCCCACCCCTTATTTTTTCTCATTAGACTAGACATAGTCCACCAAACAATGGCAGCCGAAATGTCTGAACTTTCTATCTATTAAAGTTACTTGTCAAAACATGCTCAAGTAACACACTTTATAAGAATTCTAATATTAATATTCTAATGTCTCACCCCTTTTTATACATTACATTTACATCACCAAATTTAAATTGAGACTAAACAAAAGAAAATATTATGCAGCAAACACACTTGCCTGGAATTTTATTTTGTGGGCTATTGCGTTAGTGCAGACATTATTACTTAGAGAATTATGTTGATGATGAACACAGTCCCTGATATATTATCCCATGTAAACTATGGACACTTCATCTCACCTTAATCATTGTGTTCTCTTCAAGACTCTCTTCCTCCTCTTTCTCACTCTCCCCTTCAGCGCCAGTTGTCTCCTCTCCTCCTCCCTCTTCTTCAAGAACAGCCTCGTCTTCTTCCATTGCCACTCCCCGGGTTCTTCTTTTTTTATTGATGGAGCCGGTCGCATAGGGTGTCAAGTGTATCTCTTTGTTGTACTGTCTGGTAAAAGCCGCCTTTGTCTTTTGTGGGGTAGTGGTAAAAATAAATAATAACATTATGAAATTAGTTTTCCCTGACATGTCACCAAGACATATCAAGACAGATTTTGAGTGGCTCAACAGATTATGGAATGATCTATGCTGCAAAATTTGCCCATTTACAGTCTAAAGAGAAAATACATTTTGAAAATAGAAAACAAGTTTTGCTTATTCAATGAGATTCAAACAGTGTTTGTTACTGAAAACAATTTTTTACAGATGCAGTAAAAATAAACAATTTGAAATAATGAACTTATCAACAACTTTTAAATCATTTAAAATACTATAAAGCTAGAGACCTAGTAGGACCACACAGGTAAATATTATTTTAAAAGCCATTATCAAGACATGAAAGTACATTGATTGATCTAACCTTTGAATCCAATTTTGACATGGGATCAAAACTGTTGGGCCACTTGGTGACCTCTAAGATATTGTCAAAGTCTTCTTTGATGATATCGTAATCATCCATGACCTTAATGACATCAGGCACACCTGCGGCTCCATTTATTGTCAGCGGTGAGGTAAGTGAAGTGCGGAGGGCGGGTAGATAATCCAAAGTTAAGCCCCGTTTGTCACAAGAAGTTCTGCAGAGGAATGGATACATTCATGAAAATATGCATGCAATGTACAGTGCCAAGACTGGTTTTAATTGCACAGGCTTTTACAGTGGTTCAAATCTCAGTGACGCCCAAATGGCTTAAACTTACTGAAGCCTCATGTGAAGACCAAGCTCTTGTAGTATCCTATGTGTCTTGTTGGTGCTTGAGAACTTCCCAAGCCACTGTGGGAATGCAGACATCTGAGGGAAGCTGCCTCGCATCAGCTCTCCAGGTATCACACTGGCAAACATGGCCTGTAACAATGAGGAGCTATTTTTTAACAAGTGCCAAACAAGCAGGTAAGAAATTTACTTCCTATGATCATGGTTCTTCAAAAGTATCTCCAAAAAAAACAAAACATTTCGTTAAAATTATTTAGTATTAAGCTTTTCAGTTGAAAATTCACATAACTTAAGTTACCCTCTAATTCCTAAAAATGTAAAAAAAAAATAGTCTCAAAATCGAACAATATCGTATCTTAATGGTAAATAAATAAACATACAGTATATATTATGTATACCATAACTGCTCGGATCGGGTCAAGTGGGATAGAGTTAAGCTGACATAAAAAAAGGTAAAATAACTGCTCGCATCACGTGTCTAGTGGGATCGAGTTAAGATGGTGCCAATTTGATGTTTATATTGTTTTTCAGATGTGTAACTGTTATAGATATCAATTAATATTTGAGTGAAAGTGCAGATCACATTATCACAGTCAGTCACTGGTAAAATACTGCTAAAATTTAACATGGTTCAAACTCAAAGTCAGCTCAGCAGAAAATTTATTGAAATAAGAATTAATTAACAAATAAGGATGTCATTTTCAAAACCTAAGTAACTTTAGATTTATTTTTCAGGAATCTCAGGGCACATGTGATATAATTATTGATATAGATGGTCCCCAACCAATCATATGTCTTGATCCCTTCACCGCTGGATGTAGAAAGGAGTAAAAATAACTTCTGATAATGTAAATTTTTATTATTTTTAATCTGAAAAACTGCCAGAACGTATATATTTTCAACCCAATCAATACAAATCGTAGTTCTGACAGGTATTAGCTTGCATTCGTAAAAGATATCTTAAAACCGTATAATTGACACCAAAATTGTAAGAGTCAACAGGTTTTGCATGCAAGTTTCCACTTTCTATCATAGACTAAATCGTTTTGAAAACTAATTTCTCGAACTTTCTAGAAATGTTTGTAAATTTAAATAATGTTTGTAAATTTAAATTACCTTTTCTCATTACCTATATAATCTATGTTATAGAATATTTAAATGACAATTTAATCTGTTTTTTTAAAACTGAAATTGCCAACTCAGATACAAATATATACACACTTAAATCTATTGCTGCCTTCTGAGATACAAATATATATATATACACTGTTTAAAAAGAAATTACTTTGATATCCAGTTAATTCAATGTGATTCACTATCAATTTGTTTTTATTACTCACATGATATTTAAGCTAATAATATTGAAGGAACTTGAACTGGGCTGGTTTGGGTTATGGCATACTGATGCCCTTTTTATTAGATTTACACTGGTACATTATAACTAATTAAGCAATTCATTACAATTAAATTCAAGACCCTTTAACTCTGTGCAGTCCGATTTTTTTTTCTTTTATGTCATCTCACATAATGGGATACCATAAAAAGAGTAGCTAATTAATGCCCATCATGTTAAATATTTAATTGTTTAGATTCATACTTTATAAATGGTGCTTGAAAATGATTGTGGGTTTTCTTAGAATCATGATTGAAGAGAGAAAATTATTTTACATTTAAACATTTTTTTTTTAAAACAAATAAAATACTGCAAGCAGGGGAAAAAAACCTATAGAGGAAATAATTAAAAATGTATTGTTTTTTAATTCTGCAATAAAATATACAAAATGTTCTTTGCTTCAGCTCAATTGTCTCTCCCAACACCTAGATACCCACAATATAAACCACAGAGAGGTGCGGTCCTGTACTGACCACTACTCATTTGATACAGTTTGTGATAAGTCAGGACCGGAGCCCTTCTCCGTAACAACCGTTCTGTGACAAACTCCACATCATGGAATTAGGTTCATGTTCATAAGTAAAGAAAAACAAATAAAAGTGTTCTGTAGGTGTTATTTTCTTCCAGTTAGTGTAGAGGTACTTCTTTTTCTTCTCTTTTGTGGTTGGCATAAGCATTGGTGCAGTCCAAAATTTTCAACATAATATTCTGACAAAAAAATAGTAAAGAAATTTCCTGTGGACGATAAATAGTTTATTTGTAAATTTCAGGTTAGCATGACATAAAATTAGGATTTTTTTTTTTTAAAAATCTGCGAAGCTTTCAAGGGATACTCCGTGCTGAATAAGTTTCCAAAAATATTTTTTTTAAATAGTAATTTCAAATTTTGTAATAGTTGTAATTTTTTTACAAATACTTAAACCGATGAAACAAATTATTAAAATATAATAAATAATTTTTTTCAATAAAAAAAAAAGTTAAAAAATAAATAACCCACCCACAAAATCTATGGTACTTATAAGTACCATTTCTCTATAGTCGGACTGCAGAGAGTTAAAAAAAAAATTTAATCAATTTTACTGACAATAATTCTATTTAGCTATTTCCTATCCGGCGAGGGGATCACCGGATTTCTCAATAGTTGGACGGTACAGTGTTAAATGAAATTTTTTTGCTATCCTGACACCCTTTTTCAGTTAATTAATGACTGCACAAACCTGGGTGGGTAGCAGATTCCAGTTACCATCTTTCCTAATCAACTTGTCAATCAAGTCTCCATCACACAGACTGTCTATAGTCCTTGCTAAACATGACAGATGTCTGGAGTGATTGCCCCTGTTGAGACACACCAACAAAAAGTAAAAAAAAAACTTAAATCTTCAGGGATTCAACTATTATTCTTTACTTAGCAATCAAATAAATTACTTTACCAGTTATCACATTTGGTACCACACAATCAATTTTGATTCACCTGTCATAACGGCGCTACTAAGTGATGTCCTAAAGGTGGTATTTAGTATGTCCTAACAGTGGAATTAAGTGATGTCATAAACTGATTGTTAAGACATTTATTTGTGAGCCAAATGACCATATCTGTAAACCAAAGACCTAGAATCATGGTTATAACTTTTTCTAAGATCAAACAGGAAAAGAATTCAATAAAAAAACGTCGAATTTGTAAAAGCAATAATTTCCTATTAAAATTGCTATAAGCCCCAACTTCTTGAATTCCTCATGTCTCAGAAAGTGTACAAATAGAAAGTGATCAGAAATTGTGTTAAGTTAGGTGAACTTAAATGAAAAAATATTTACTTGGCAAGTTTAGGAATAATGTTTGGATAGTTCTCATGGACAAAAAGAGGCCCAAAGCTGTAGTCGTGGAAGAACAAATCAGATTTGTCATTGATGGTCATTTTTCTGGTCTCTTCGTCATCCACAAAAACTTTACGACAAACATCAAATGGGCCCTGAGTTAGAAAATTTTTTTTTAGGGAGGTAAGACTAAAATAATTTAAATATGTTTTAGGACAAAGTACAATTTTTAATAGAAGCTTAAAATGTTTTGTTTTTTTATTGAAGTGGAATAAAATTAAATTTTGTCATACTGTGAAACCTGGAAATAGCGAACTTTTAAATAGCATTGTCCCGGGCAAAGAGCACCGTCCCTAAAAATAGCACCATTTTGTTTCTGTCCCAAGGGTTTGCATAATTTCCAGGTTTCAATGTAACTATTGAAACTCAGTCTTGCCATTGTCTTTCTTTGTTTAAATCCCATATTAGCTCTAAAGTATTTAAAAAACATTACATTATTTGGAATGCATCTCACAGGATTGCCAAGTTTCTATGTTCTTTTTGTATTTTTAAGAGCTAAAAATTTGAGTTATTTTTGCTTTTTAATACTAATGAATGTTTTTTTTATTTGTTGTGGAAAATCTGGTGTTCGGAAAAAAAAAACCACCTGGTAAAAATTATCAACATGGTCAATATTGCAATATATGGCAGTAAGTATAGTTTTTAAATTAAAAATTAATATCTAAAATATTTGGATCTATAAGTGTTGTTTAAAAAAAAAAAAAAACAGGGTTCACATTTGCAGATGCATCCCTCACTCCAATGACTCCAGTTACCAACCAATTTTATGTCCTTATGAGCTTTGGCTGCATCGGACTTGACCTGTTCAAAAGTCATGGTCTTGTCTGATGCACTCCACATAGACATGTTATGAATAATCTGTGAATGATTAATTACAATAAAAAAATTAATTTATAAATATTGGTATATATGTATGAAACACAGAGACACAAATATATATAATGAAAAAAATATTAATGGAAAAGGGATTTGTAACATTTCTAAATAAAATTATTTTTAATACTTTTTACACCATGAGATGTGAATTATTTTGTTAGGTTATTACCTGATAACTTATTACTCCTTTTTTCCCCTGGCTAGATGCACAAATGTATTACCTGTCTAATATCATGGTTAGATGCAAGAATAATCTCATTGAGCGCTGCTGGGGGTATCTTAAGGCCCTCCTTAAAGGCAAGTGACATCATGGCCCCTTTAATCTGTTCCACACGAGGCCTCTGGAACCTCAGGTCAAGGCAGTAATTGGATAGGGTTCGCATCTTCATAGAATTACGATCATTACATATGCATATGATTGGAATCTTTGTGTGTTTGATCAGTAGAACCAGTTCCTGTTGATTGAGAAGACATGCGCAGATGTTTCAATCTATCGGCCAAAGGTGGAGTAGCGAAAAAGACGGATGGTCCGATCTATCGACACGATAATTCAAGCCTTGAGATCGGCTGGTTGGTCTTTGTACCAGCTAACCAGATTGCTTCTTACATATTGCTGCACATTGTGGCAATTTAATGGTGGCCTCCGTTTATTGTTTACAAGCTTTTGTTGTGTTCAAGAATTTTTGTGCGTGTTTGAAGTAATATCGTAAAATTCCAAAATGTCTGACAGTGACACTGAACAAACTATCCTTAGCGATTTTGATATTCTGGCAGTGAATCTGACACTGATAAAAACTACCAGGAAAGAAATGAAGACGATCAAAATGATGATGTTGATGATAGTGTTGTGAAGCCTTGATATAGTATTAGCAGTTCTCAACAGGATAGAGATGACCCATCTGACAATATAGGTCCTATAAATATGCCTCAAGGCATAAGCACCTCATTAATGTTTTTTCATTTTTATTTTAGTTTAGCAGTTTAAGTAGTTAACATATTTTTAATAATTGTAAAGCGCTTAGAGCTGTAAGGTAAGCGCTATACAAAAATGCCTAAATAAATAAATAAATAATGTACTTTAGGCTATTTTTTACACTAAATATCGCTCAAATGTTTACATGAGAGACCAATAGATATGCAGACAACTTTCTCTGTAACACCCAGCTTTAGAGAAGGTCCCTAGGTCATAAATGGGGGCCTGTTACAGTGAGTGTCTGTAGCAACTGAAAAATAGCTTGGGGCAGAAAAAGGAGTAGAACCATGTGTTTGAAGGGCCTTTTTGGGCCTATTTTCCCAAAACTTAAGTATTAGGACTTATTCAGGCTTCATCCATCAAAAAATTCACACAATTGATACAATTAAGTCAAGGGGTAATAAGGGGAGAGACTGCAATCAGGTTAGTACAAAATAAAATGAGTAAAACAGAGTAGGGTTAAACCTGAAAAAATAAACGCAACAAAACAGCGAACGTGTCGGCAGAAAGCCTTCGTCAGCGAACAAAACAACAGAAAAAACGTTATAAAAATAAAAATAAGAAATAGCACTTAGCTGGAAAGTAGTATCTGTGGGCAGCAATAGAAGTGTGGCAGAAGGAAAATGAGTGAGAGTTTAAATATGCAGCGGCGAAAAAAGGGGGGAGAAAAAAGTTCACTGTGATAGGTCAGAACGTGGAGGGGCGGAGCTATGGTCAAGCTGTGACAGCTTGACCCTAGCTCCGCCCCTCCACGTTCTCACAGTGAACTTTTTTCTCCCCCCTTTTTTCGCCGCTGCATATTTAAACTCTCACTCATTTTCCTTCTGCCACACTTCTTTTGCTGCCCACAGATACTACTTACCAGCTAAGTGCTATTTCTTATTCTTATTTTTGTTTTTATACCGTTTTTTCTGTTGTTTTGTTCGCTGACGAAGGCTTTCTGCCGACACGTTCGCTGTTTTGTTGCGTTTATTTTTTCAGGTTTAACCCTACTCTGTTTTACTCATTTTACAATTAAGTCAAGTTTATTCTAAGTTTAACAAAAAAATAACATGCATATATTATGCAAATCAGTATAGCTCATTTGCATAAATGTTGCGATTTCAGTTTGATTTATAAAGATTGTATTAGTTCATTCAATTTCCTACAAGAATATATATAGTTTATGTATGTAAAGGAAATAGTTTATTTTTTATAAATTTTTGTACAGTGCGAGTGACGAGCTTGTAAAAAGTACTCCGTCTTTTTGACACTTTCTCCCCAACAAGGCTCCGCCCCGAAAGGGTTAAAAATTACCAAAAAAAGAATTACTTTACAATTTGGGGATTTGTTCAAGGAGGGGTGTAAAAAGTTGAATATCAGTTCATGCAAAAAAGGGGGCACTAAAAGCTGTTTTTTTTTTTCCCCTCATTTAAATTTGGGGCTTAATAACAAAAATTTTTGGTAGCAATAACTTTCATTCAACTGAGACGATCAGTCATAAACACATTTTAACTTTATCATAATTTTAACATATTTCCAAAGCTTGACTAATCCAAGCACATAATATATAAAAAACAACCCACTGAAACTCTATCATAATTTATTTATATTTCCAAATCCCTTTGTTTGATAAAATCACTTTACAGACGGGTGGGTGGGTTGGTTTAAGATCTACATACTAATGCACAAGCCTTTTTAAAAAAAAGTAAATAAAGAAATATAAAGTTACCTCCATTGTCTTTGAAAAGTCCACAGAAAATAAGAAAAACATTACTGGAAATGTTTATATACAGACTGAGATATATACTATACAGAGCAGAATATCCATTTTATTTACATATGTACACAGGCTGCCAAGAGTTCAGTTTTAAATTGAGTTTTCCAGCATATCCCTAGTGGCCTTTTTGCACTTGCCCAACAGCTCTTTGGACAACTGAAGGTTAGCATTCCACTGATTTTAGTTACAAGCAAGTTAGAAAGAGTATCAACTTTTTTGCCTTGTTTCATTGTAATCACAATCTGCTAACAATCAGTGAGTCTGGAAACATTTCTTTGTCTCTGGCATTAAAATGATGGGAGTTGGCTACAGAAATATTTCCTTCAATAAGAAGGGTGGTAAATAAAACTTCCGATCTGAAAACTGACTCATCCGATTTCTTAGCAAAGAAATTAGACATGGATGTTGTAGATTCTCTGCTTTTAGCTGCAGTTGTGTTTTTTTGTGTTAAAATATGTTTATTAATATCATTGTACCCACCACTTTCAATAGATTTAAGAAAAGCTTCAACAAAAAAAGTCACAACACAACTGAATTATTTTTAGCCTTGTAAAAAGGATGAATCACGATCGGATCAATTGATGATTGAAGAATAATTTGTAGATCGCGGTTAGCTTCGATAAAAACAAGGCAGTGTCTACACATCCGGCGACTGGACAAATAGTGCTGGAGGTATTCATCCGCGGGCATATCATGCTTTATTTAACATTTGCACATTTTTAATATTTGTTCATTATATATACCAGCAATAGTTCTATTATTTCTTTTGTAGAATTGAACATATTTCTTTTTCATGCAAATGTCCAGATTATCTTGAATTTGTTGAAATGAAGTACCGTATTAGCGGTCACAGGAAGAGGCTGAAGGACAAATATCTCGCGCAACTTTGTTATGGCGGTCATGTGACTTGGTCAAATATAATAGCGGGACGAATATCTCGAGAAGTTATTCAACCAGTCGCCAGACATGTAGACACTTCGTAAAAAAACAAGGGAAGATGCAACATCGAAACATCGATTTTTTTTTTATTGGGTCGCTTTCCGATTTTTATGACGTGTTGAAAATCATAATGTTCGGAAAATCGTAATTTTTAAGGGTTTGTCAGAAGGTCGGAATGAGGGGTAAAAATGCATATAATTCCGACAAAATCGGAAGGGTTGGCATGTCTGAGTTTACTTTAAAACATTTCTGGGTTTAATTTTATTCACCTGTAACCCTCCCCTATCCTCATTTCCTGCCATTCCGTCAACCTCGTCCATGATAAGACAGTGCGACTGACCAGACGGGGAAGCTCCAGAAGAGTTATCCCCCATGTAGTCCACCAGTGTTTGGTTGTTGAGTGACTCTGACACCACTTCCTTGAGACTCCTCTTACTGCGACAGTCTGAGGCATTCAGTTCCACGAAGGAGAATTTGGCTTCCTGGATGATTGGTTAAAAAATAAAAGAGTTGAACGAAATGGTGAGAAATGAAATTTAACTTATGCTAATTGAGATCATACTGTATCAGTTCAACCAAGATTACATATATTTTTTGCACACACCTACACAAAATTGGTTTAACAATGTTAAGACTATTTTAACCTGAATAAGGGTTCCATTAAGATCTGTGGTCCCACATAATGACTGGATCAAGTTACCAAGAGTAATTATGTTTAAACAAGTTTAGGTTCAATGAAATTTATTTAATTAAACCTTTTGCTTACAGGTTAAGATAACCATAGATTGTAAAACTTTGTATTCATACATGAAAAAACATACTTCAGTTTGTACATATTCATTAATGGTTTTTATTTCTCATTATCGACATATATTGGTATCACAATGGTCATTAAAAAAATTATGCTGTTAGCTATGGTGTTTCAAGACCCTGATTTCAACGGAGGAAAAAAATTGTATGTGTGTGCATTTCTTATAATGAAATCAATGTGACTTAATTCATGCATTACTAAGACTTATTTACCCTTCACAGCAAAAAGGTTACAACACCTACTTTACAGACAAGAGTGGCAGTTGTAGTTTTACCGATCCCTGGAGGACCTGACAACAAAGCAGCCCTATTTCCTGCTCCATCACCTTTACCAAAGAAAGCACCTGAAATTAATATGTGTGGCAGACATAAAACACATAAAATTCAATACTTTATTATTATGGAGCTATTTTTTTATAAATGATATTCTAAAGAGCATCATATTCTCATTTGCCCACAGTCTCATATTTATAAGTTTTAAAGCACAAAACTCATTTAGTCCTCTCTGAATGATGTCTATTTAAAAAAGAAGCAGTAGCATTTTGTTAGAACAAGCATAAATCAACATGCTTGATTCAAAACAGATTTTACATTCGCTATGACAGCCTATAGACTATTTCTTGGATAATGGCTAACACTTAAAACTGAAAACTACAATACAACACTGCCCTATTCCCTCATTACCAACATCATTGATATTTTAAAAATGTAATTAAATATGTATGGCATCTTTCCGTCCGCGGGAGACGATAGATTATCTTTATTGCTTGCAGCTCTTGGTGTGGCTGGTGACACCAATCTTCGAATGGCAGTCTCTGTTACATTTCCCACACACGAATGCGGTGGAGCAGTATTTACTGGCCTTCCTCATCGCTCTTTTTGCAGCTGCTTCCACCCTGTTTTGCTCCTCCGCATGTAGTGATCCTGCCTTCACGATGTCCCGCCATGAGGATCGATCCTCTGCCAGCTCCTCCCAGTTTGAGATGTCGATGTTGGCCGACTTCATGTCTCTTTTGCATATGTCTAAGTATCTCAGACGAGGCCGTCCAACTGACCTTTTCCCTGTCGCCAGCTCGCTGTATAGCACGTCCTTTGGTATGCGACCAGATTGCATTCGCTTGACGTGTCCAAGCCAGCGGAGGCGTCTTTGGATTAACATGGCTGGGATGCTACACATGTTTGTTTGGGACAGGACATCCGTGTTGGGGACTTTGTCTTGCCATTTAATGTCAAGGATGTGGCGCAGGCATCTTAGGTGGAAGCCATTGAGCCTTCTTTCGTGGTTAGAGTATGTGGCCCACGACTCGCATCGATACAGGAGTGTGCTCAGTACGCAGGCCTGGTACACCTGCAGCTTAGTTTTTGTTGTGAGTTTGGCGTTTGACCAGACTCTTTTCTTCAGTCTGGCCATAACAGTTGCGGCCTTCCCTATCCTTCTACTTATCTCATCCTCCATTGAAATGGTGCTCGATATATTGGATCCCAGATATGTGAAACTGTCAACAGTATCCAAGTCGTAGTCATCGATGGCGATAGTGGGGAGGGAGTCAGCGCCCTGTGCCATAATGTTAGTTTTCTTTAGGCTAATTGTCAGGCCAAACTCTTTGCAGGCAGCGGGATAGGCTGGACACGAGGCTCTGCAGGCCGTCTGCTGTGTGAGATACCAAAGCGGCATCGTCCGCAAACAAGAACTCCCGCAGCATGACCTTTCTTGTTTTAGTCTTAGCTCTAAGGCGGGCAATGTTGAACAATTTGCCGTCAGCTCTAGTGTGGATGTATATCCCCTCGCTGTTGTTCTTAAAGGCATACTGGAGTAGGATGGAGAAAAAGATTGAAAGTAAAGTAGGAGCCAGCACGCAACCTTACTTTACTCCACTGCCCACTGGAAAAGCTTCTGAGGCGGCACCGTTATAGCACACTGTGCCCTGCATGTTTTCGTGGAACTGCTTGATGATGTTAAGCAGTCGTGTAGGGCAGCCTATCTTTTTTAGGATCTGAAACAGGCCGCTT